>JAHZNC010004626.1:0-10808 GCA_027744095.1 Zhuqinia jingwanae | reverse complement strand
TATGGTGGAACTTTGGTAAACTCTTTGTCTCAGGCAGGACAGATTGGCCAGAACCAGTTCCACTTTCCACCGTGTGCATCGACAGAAGAATTTGATACAAATCAGGCAGCCCAGTTCTATGCCTATTTCAACGAATAAAGTATTTGGTGATGTGACCAAAACTTATTTTCATGCTGCGTTACTATCAAGTACATACCCGTGTACATATGACACATAATGATATACTGAATGAATCTTTATTATTACATACATAAGTTGGTTTAGTCTGGTTAACTTCGTTTGCCAGTTAAATAATAACAGATGATTGTATCGTGAATAACAGTTATAAACATAAACATGTTGTATCTTTTGTATGATATTATTATATGATGTCATAATTTTATGTTATGATTAGTGAATGCAAAGTGATATGGTAAATTATAAACCGTAAATCAAGCAAATTTTGGTGCGTCTCCGTTTATTTATTTTTTTCTTTTCATCATATAAATTGTAAATTATCCTAGGCTTTCTTCGTAGCGTAGCTTAGTGTAATCAAATATGTTAAAAATTATCGACAATCAGAAGAATTTAAAACTTTTATAATTTGTTTCAGTTTAAAAATACGAATGTTTCGAAACATTACCATCACAAATCTAAAACTATACACAAATCTCTCATCTTCTCTATACCGGCGGAGTAATAATAGTTGTATAATACCGCTAGTAAAAAGGCAGCGTTTACAGGACCATAAAAATCATTATAATCACTACATACATACGTACTTATATAATTTAGAATTTTACAAAATTTAATGCTTTCAGTAATAGTAAAATCCCCGTTTTAATTGTAAGTTCACAAATAAAATATTTTAAAACCGCTCAGTTATTTTTCTAAAAACGTAGCACTGACTTTTAAAACTTACAATAAATAATTACAACTTCTTGAAACGCGACCGTTCAGTTTTCATTTTTATTTTCAAATTAACAAGAACGAAATTCAGTTTATGAGATTCTCATGCTGAGAGCCAAATTAGCATGGCTTCACAAGTATTTTTATATTTTATATTTGTATACTTAATATCGCTACATTTTAAAACGTTTTTCAAATTCAAAAGGCGATAAATTCTTTCAAAACTGACTTTTTTTGTTTAAGACATTGACTGAAAGTGATTTGGCAAGATAAGATTCGTAACGTATAATATATATATGTATGGTTCACATATAACAGTAATAACATTGACCACAACGGCGGACAATCAAGAATCGGTATTATTGAAGATTTCTATTTATACTCACGGAAAATCCATAATATTTAAAATTGCGCCAACACTTGACTTAGGTCAAAAGTTAGCTTGCAAAAATTGTCTCTTTAGGATCCCTAATAGGGATTCTCTATGATATTTGATGAATTACTATAAAATGAATATGTTATATTTGGCTTTTTGTGAAAATATTCTTAAATGTTATTAAAATTTGTAAACTTCTAAGCTATTTATTTTCAACCTATCTAGAACAGATCCCCCCACTATACAACCAGTTAATAAAAAATATTTAACTATTTTCTTTGACAAATGGCTATAATATGGGCATGATATTGAAGCACCTACGTCCGTACGTCTACTGTATTTACATTTGTGTACCAGAAACTAGAACAGGGTAAATGTACTTGAACGTGATCACTTTGATAATTTATGTGCAGCAAAATTACCGGAGATACATAATAATAGCTCTCTCGATTTTAGCTACACAATAAGTTTACATGTAACACGGCGAACAGAAAATCGGCTTGGCCAAATATAAATGTACTGCGAAGGAAAGTAGTGTACTGTAATAAGTTTGGTTACATTTAGAATATATTATTCAAGTTAAAAAGACACAGTTAAACTTTTACATCAGTTTATTTGGTGAACGAGGTGAAGATTTGATGGATGATGAAGAAAATGACGAGATTCGTGAAAAATGGAATCTTGTTTAAAATTCATAGCTAGCATACATATCAGTCCTAAAAAGAGTAATTTTTTTTGTGTTTTTCTAAAGAAGAAGAAGTATAAACTCCAGAAATTTTCCGTCTGATATGGTGCACTTAATAGGAATCACGATAAAAATGTAGAAATCATCATGTGCGTATATAGTTTACTTGCCGTCTATTGTCAAATGTTTTTGACTCTAAACGTATAAGTATTCTAAAATTAAAAAACCTCTCGCAACAAGTTGTACTACTACTAGTTGTTATTGTTGCGCACTACCATAAATCAATGTAATAACGTGCGAGTAACCGTAAATATTTTAACAAAAATACCTGAATTACATGAAGTAACATTAGTCATTACGCTAATAAAAATCGCTGTAATGATTATCTGGGTATTTTAAAAACTTTCATGTGCTCATTTGAGTATTTCAGGTAAGGGAGAAATCGTCAGTTTTTGCGGTAACTATTTCTGCCAGTGGGGTCTTTATTAACGAAGCTCCCTCTGGGAGATATCAACGATTCTTTGGCGGATTCACTCACAATTGGAAGATCAGAGTCCAACGACATAATTTTACTGAAATAAAATAATTACCAGAATGAAAATTAAATTGGCGATTAAAATATTTTCTTCTTTGTAAAATTGCAATTATTTATTTGCAAAAAATTACCCTTCGAAGAATGAATTGTAGGAGCTTGGCGCTGAGTGCGATCGCCCATTCACAAGTAAAGCATTTTTTCCTTTGGAATTGCCTCGTTTGAAGGGGTGCTGGAAAGAATGATTCTTCAGCATTGTTTTTACAAGTATCAACGTGTCCAACTTTGGTATTGAACGAACACAGTTCATAATGTCATCTTCAGTTACTTCCACATACAACAGACAGTTCTCTTCCTCTGTGGGCAACGGAAATTCACAATTCTGAGTGACCCAGTCATGGAGCTAGTGATTTAAAAACATAGTAGAAGTGGTAGTAGTAGGAAACTTTATTTGCAAGTATTCAAAAAAAATCAAGTGCTATTTGTAAGGTAACATCATAACTGGCATACTCCCTACTCAGTTCAATCATTCAATAACATTAATATACAGCATAACAGACCAAAATATTAATTAACAACAAAACCAATATTGTTAATGTACTTCACTACATTTATATGAACATACAATAGGAATTATGGTGTATTCCTTAAACCTTTAGGTTTTAATTTTAGCACAAACTCAATTCGTATATTTTAACAACACAACTTCAAACAAAATTTAATAAATAAATCAAAAAATAAACAAATAAGTAAAAAAAACAGTAAATCATTAAAACAAATCAAGAAATATATTGATGCTCAGTCATGTCCATTGTAAACTATGATTTAAATTTACGAAGAGAGAGAGATACAAAATGGAAGTGTTTACACTTTAGTTCCGTTTAAAGTTTACTTGGCTGTTAATTAACATTATTCAGTAAAATTGGATAAAACTTATATAAAGTATGTTTTTTTAGATTTTTACAGTCTTCTCAATTCAGTCACTTTGTTTATTTGGCTTTGTTTTGTACATGAGAAAACATTTAATTTTTCCTGGTTCGTGGCGACAAAAATGAGAGTGCGATGTAAGATTAAACAACTTTCATGTTGTTAGGAACTAGAGTAGTACGTGGCATAATCCAAGTTAATAAAATGTGTACTTTGTATTTGGTCTACTTGGCTTAAATAAACAGAATCCTTATCATCCATCTGACTATGTTCTTGCTTTTGTTATTGTTACCTTTATTTCTGGGAGAGTGATTCGCTTCTGAGGATCCTTCTGTAGCATTTTCAACAACATTTCCTTGAGCAGAGGGGAAGTCTCCGGCTTGGGAGGAAAATGAAGCTCTTCGTGCTGAATCTTGTCGTAAAGCTTCATAATGTTCCCATCGTTAAACGGAATTTGTCCGTAAACGAGCGCGTATAAAGTTACGCCCAACTGCCAGATATCAGCCATTTTCCCACTGTAACTCTCCTTTGGAATGGCCAGTGCCTCTGTTAGAGAAAAGGAGTAAATGAACAGTGTACAATTTTTGGTGGTAGTGGAGTGAGGTACTAGTAGCCGTACTGAACATTAATCTTTATGATAACATTAAAATAAATATGCTTATTATTGCACACATTCGTTTCAAAATGTCTTCATTTCGAAGGGAAATGAGACAAATGGTAGCCAACTGTGTACAAAGGCACATAATACGAGCACAATAAGGTCTTGCTGTAGTGCTACAATTATTACTATCATACATAACCATTATTATGCCACAGATAATGCTTTGTGTCGGATCAAGATGGCTATATAACTATTTTAATCCTTTGTTTACGCACCACATCTCGTAAGTACTTCCAAGCAGTTTCCTCAGGCAGTGGAGAGGATGTGGGTATTTCGAGAACCTCACCCTTTTCCAGAAGCTCAAATACTAACAACACAATAAGTAAAGCTAAATGTGTGGGAAAACAAAACATCGATGTTTGGGAAATTTAAATATATGTTATGCAAGACCTTACCTAAATACAAATTATCCTCCGTAGGGTCATCTAGCACCTCCACTAGTTTAACGACATTTGGATGATCAAGCTTTTTCAAGATGGCTACTTCCCTATACACTCTAGTCAAAGGATTTTCAGGAGTTTTCCCTGTGGTTTTACGAATAGGTGCCATACGCCCAAAAATCCCTGCCTTTTGAAGAAGCTTCCTTTTTGAAAGAATTTTCATTGCCTATGCATATCAAATAATTTACATTACAAATGTTCTTTCCTTTTCACAGAAACAAATAGGTTTTTTTTTTATTCTCACGTACATAATACTCGTCGTCCTCCTCATTGTATGCTAACTTGACTATACCATACGCCCCTTGGCCTATGGGATGCATAAGCTTGTACTGGTTGAGTTGAACGTTATCCCCCACTTGCTCCACACTTACCCTCTGGCTCTCCCTGAACTGCTGTCTCTTTCTCCCCAAGTATGGGGATGTACCAGGTGAAGTAAAGGGGGAAAATGGGAAATTAGGGTAAATTGGTCGGCGGGTCAAGTCGGTAGACATGCCCCTATTCATCATAGATATTGGTGGTGTCTTTTTGTGCACAGCAGCAGGAGCGGCAGGCTGTGGGATTTTCGAGTTGCCCCGAGCTGCTACAGCAGCACCTACTGCTTCTGCCACTCCTTCCTCAACCTTATCGCATACAGTCCCTTGCTGCTTCTTAATGATCACAGGCTCACTTTTAATTAGCGGCTGACCCGTCGCTTGGACTACCTTCTGCTGCTGCGTAACGTTTGAAGCTCCAGCATCCACTACGGAGGCGTTGGGGGCACATGTTGTGGTACGTTTACTTACTGCTTGTTGCCCGGTGTCATTTCTAGAAATGCTGCTGTTCCCACAGGTACTTGGATATCTCGGCGAGTTGCTATTAGGAATACAGTTACTACTGCTAACTGGAGGAGCCTGCATGCTTGATGATAAGCTACCCTCCAGCTTACTCCTCCGGAATATTTCCTGGAGTTGCTGTTGATGCAGTCTTTGTTCATGACTAGGGCCTCCCGCTATCGTTGCACGACGACCTGATGTAGGTGTTGTACCTGTTGTTGTCGTCGCTGCCGTAGCAGTGGCCGTGGCCGTCGCTGCAGGCGTTGTTGACGACAACGCTCCACCCATTTGCCCACTTTCCTTGGATCCTCCCTGTACCCCTCCTCCACCACCACTGCTAGGGTTCGGTGGCTCCTTACTATTATTGCTGCTGCTGGTGCTGCAACAGTTGGCTGGCTGCTGCGGCTGGGGCGGTTTTTGAACCTTCTGACAATTGGTGAACATTGATTTGATGAATATGATGGTCCACACAAAAAAATAATGTACTTTCTCAAATGCTTTCGCCTCTATTTTCTAACAAAACAATCTACTGTTGTGCATTCTCTCAGCAACATTTAAATAAACTCAAGCACTCTAGTCTACTAGTCTAGTCTAGCATTATTACTTGCTTTTGGTTTACAAAAGAATCTATCGATCTATTTATGTATAGAGCTCAGTGTCCGTGTGAGTTTTACTACTTATACTAGAAGTAGTTTTTTGTGCTTACTTATTTCTCAGCGATATTTTTTCTCAGGTGCGTGATTGGAATGTGCGCTGCGTGTTGGAGCGTAGTGCAATGTAGTGTATGTTGTGTTTGTAATATGTATCCATACCTATCCAATAATATGATTTGATTATGTATTCTATTCTATTTGTCCAGAAGAATTTCTTAATAAACAAGTCTTCTTTTCCACTTTCTATCACGTTTGAATAGTTCCACTAGCAGTCAGTAGTTGTTTGTCAAGTCGCTCGTTCCTTTTTTGTACTTTGATTTATTTTGCGTAGAATAACGATAGAGGCAGATTTGAAAAATTGTATGCCAAGCAATGGTTATGCTACCACAATCGGTAGCTTTCTCCAACAGTCCAAGGATGATGACGCTGGTGATGACAATTCACGTTTGCCTCCGCGTTCACTGCGAGATAATTCTTGTGGTGCTCTTGTGCTTCTGGCTAATCTGCTGATAATGATGAACGGGTATTGACGACAACAAATTTGTTCCTTCAACTTTTCTGCTCCTGGCAGGCTGCTGTCCTTTCCAAAGTAGAAAAAGAATGATGAGTTGCAGGACACAGACTCTCCATTACAAGGAGAAAAGGTGTCACGGGTAACGGTGGTTGTGGTTATAATTGGTAGCTTTAGTGAATTTACAATCTCATTTGTGTCTATGACCATCTGAAAAACAACGGTAAACAAGACAATTTAGAATGTGAAGTGAAATATTTTTTAAAAACATTATGTCATCAATGCAATATTACAAAAGAAAAGCTGAAAATGAAAAGAATAACAAAAATAGAGCTTTGAGAATTCAACGGAAGCTTTACGGGAACAGTCTACGCTACGGGGTAACGTGAGAATTTTAGCTTTCGGTTGGTGATGGTTGGAGTGTTTTCTTTCGTTTATTTTCAAAGGATATAATTTAGATTAGGTTTGTATCATATAGGAGTACAGGTTTTCAAAGGAATAGTTGTTCGATTAAAAAGTTAGTCAACTTTGACCGTTTTACTTAAGAAAGCATCCTTGTTGGATATATATGCACAAATCTGCCCCCGTAAATCATTTGTGCAAGCCACAAATGTACGGTTCTTTTTCGCTTAAGTAAGTACATAATAATCACTGTGTTAATGATAATATACACTTTATGCACTCTTAAAAGTAAATGGTAAGGTATCAGTGACGATGATAATAGTAGAACACCTGCTATTTGCAACATGGCATAACATATTTTGGTCATATGATTATTATTATTACATATGTACGTACGCGTAGGTAGGGAGATGGATGACGGGCAGGAAGACGAGGACAATAGATAAACGACACACAAAGATTTTTATTGCGTCTTCTTGCCAAATTGGTTGAATTGGATGTCCCACTTTTTGTCGTGAATCGAAATGATGTAATAAAATAATGCATGGATGAATAGAGAGACAGGGAGGAAAAAAACTTACAAGAAAATAAGGAACAACGATGGAAAACGATGCCATTTCAATCAATCCACCTAGGTATGTGTGTATTACATGAAAGCGTGACAGTAATAAACTTTTACGTTGGACAGAAGGTCATCAATGTTGTACAATAAGAGTACAATACGAAAATGGAAACCTTTCCACGGTGACGGTTGGGTATATGTACCTTATTATTATTTCTACATAAAAATTTAATACTTCCCAGTTCCTCTGGGAACTGGGAAGGAGGAAAAAATAGACATGGACACCATATTTTAAGAAAAAAATAATAGTTGTTTGTGCAGTTAATAATTGATTTCTTTAGAATGGGGTGTCACAATGTAAAAGTTATAATATGATTGAGGGAAAACCCGTTATTCAACCCCAGGAAGATATATACAAACTTGTTCGAGCAAAGTTTCTATGGATTATGGATGACCGAAACCTAATTTACCGATAAATGCAATTGTATGCATACAAAGAACGGGTCGGACAGGCATACATATTCGTCAATTTAATAAAAATCTTCTCATAAAATACTTCATATACCTTAACAATGAGTACAGTACAACTTTATACGAGGTATATGTTATATATACAACTAGACTTGTAGTATATGTTATATCATCATAAACTAAAAGAAGTTGATGTGGGGTGGCGGAGGTGGTCATGATGCTATCGTGTGGTGTTGTATCGTAAATACTGGTAAAAGCTTGCAGACATTGACTCTGTGACTATGAGCAAATTACACCAATAACTTTGCACCGTTGCCGTTGTTATCAATGTCCATTATATTTTTCAACATTTTTCTCGTTGGTGATAACATGGGACAACAAAGCAAAGTGGTGGTGAAAATAATATGTAGTCTAGTCTACCTGCTCTTGTCTTGTTCCTTGGTCTTGAGAAAGAAAGAAGAGCGGGTGATGATGATGATTAAAGGGTAATATGGAATATGGAGGTGGTCTGGATGAGATGAATGAGGCTATTGGTCATAAGGAAAATGACAAAATTATATAGATGATGATGATGACAATGAGAATGAAAGTACAATAACGATGACGACAAATAACCAGACAAGACAAGACAGCCACACAAAGCTAAAAGCTTTGATGTAAAAAACACCATGTACACTCGAGTTAAAATGAGAATCGATGAACTGTCCAAAAAATAGGTACCTATGTGCTTAAAATTCAGTGGAAAGGTAAAAAATGAATAAAATCAGAATAAAAAAGCCTACGCAAACATAAGAGATAGTCACGTTTGGTTTTATAATCGCAAATATTTGTGCGTATATGCATTTGGGTTTCAAAAGCGGTGCGGTGTATTTAAGTACATATATACAATGCATATACTGAATTGTAGGCAGTTAGTAATTAACGCAAAAAGTCAAACCCCTCACCCACACTCCATCATGTCCAATTAACTAATTGTCCATTCGAGAACTCTCGGACTAGCTGAATATATGGCTGCATGTTCTTCTTAATGATATATTATTATTATTACTACTACTACTACATAAACGCAACAGGCCCCATATTGTTTACTATTGCTGTTCATTATCAAGTACTGGACGTTGTATGTATATTATTAATTATGTGCTGAATTGATGGCTTTTGGTTACGTTTTACGTGTGGGTGTAAAATTAAGGCTTGCACTTTTTTATTTAAAAATAACGCAAATAAAGCTACACAAGAAACTGAATGCTAAAAACAAATGCAGGCGGCTTGTAGTTGAGTGAATATAGTAAGACGTTTATTCTAGATTGGAACTGGGTTTAATCAATCAATTTACACCCTTTTATAATGCTAACTCTCTCAGTTTATGGCTAAAACCAGTGCTCTTCCCTCTAATTTTATTGATCTTTAACTCAAAGCGTAATTCCTTCTTGTTTTATGGTAATACTATTACTGCCTTCGGGTTTACGATACTATTGATTTACTACACACAAGAAATTAAACGTGGTTATTGATGATAATCAAATATGTCATACCAACCAATCAACTATCACAAGTGTTCGCAAGGTTGTTTTACCTCCTTTTGTGCAATGATTGAAAATTGGTGTTTCTGAATTTTGCTTGTTCATCTATTCATCTTACACAAAATCAAAGTAATTTTTTTACGAGATGATTCAAGGCTAAACAAGAGAGGTTCATAAATATCAACGAAGCTATAGAATAAATATAAACGGGTAAATGCTACTGGAGCTGGATGGTTTCGTTCTCAATATTAGACTATCTATAATACCCAATCTGAGACCATAGTAATAATAATCGCCATTCTACTTTTATAAATATTCCAACTTCATTTCTATCCTGAGAAAACGTACAAGCTTACACTGAATCCTACTCGGGATCTTCAGATCTTCATCTGAATCCGTCTAACTGTACAGGTTCCTAAATATATAATGGAGCATCCTCAATAATATTTACAATTTTGATTCAGAATATCAGTCATACACTTATATGATGATGCATGATTGGAAAGCGGTAAAAATTAAACGATAAATTACCCCAATTAAAATAACATACACACCTTCCATATCTTACTTAGTGTACCTAATTAATCATAACTATAATACGCAACAATACGATTTTTGTGACACCGCGGTACTTCTTTGCAATGCATGTTGTTTGTTTATCGATTCCAGCAATTCACCATAGCTAAACTTAACCTAGTGTATTGAACTCTGAAATAATATAATGTGCTATACTTTTTTTAACAAATAAAATCACTGCAGCTAATGTGCACCTTTTTATGTGGGAACTTTTTACTCAAAACTGAAGTTTATTTCATACAATCGATTTCATGCAATTTAGTTTATTAAAACGCAAGTAGTGTAATTTAAAATAAATTTTTTTCATAACTTGCTGTCATAAATGATGATACTGAGAATGAGAATTGAACAGAATTTTGCATGAGTAAATGCGTCAAGCAAGAAACAGGTCATTATTGTCGTGAAGCCTTTTTTAGAAGAAAGAACTGTCACTTTGCCCATCAACCTGTTTGCTTCTCCCTGTACCCCAGGGAGTTCAACCTCATCAGTAAACACAATGCATATACGTAATATGCCATGCCACAAAACACATTGTGTTCATCTTAGTTTTTAGCCACGTTATGTGAATGGAAAATTTGCGTTAATAGACAGTAGATGTGGGCAGTAGCGAAGTAAAGACTTTTCACTGTTCCGGCACGACACTTAGATTGACGGACGGACAAGGTTACAAAATAAATATTTAGAAAAAATACAAAAATATGTAATCACATTGTAAGCATTTTATTTTTCATACATGATGCGATGTAAATGGTTTAAATGGTTGCATAACTCAGTTGTCCTGGTTTGAAT
>JAHZNC010004625.1:0-13589 GCA_027744095.1 Zhuqinia jingwanae | reverse complement strand
TCAGTGAATTCTCATCCCCAGCACTGTCCACATCACATGAATTGAGGACCTAAGTCAGCACAAGCATCATCATCATGAATTCATTTAAACACAACAGCACATGATTGTATACTTAAATATCAAATTGTAGCATTTCTTTAATTAAAAATGAATCAAAACATGAACAAAAATAGATTTTTTTTGCAACTTGCCAAGGACGAATGTTACGCAAAAACTACATTTGGATTTTTTGGATACGTAAAAGATACGTACATAATAAATGTAAGTATATCATTATTGGAAAAAAATAATTTGATTTATCGCGGATGGTTTTCACAAGCACTATCCTGTTCCCTTACTTCCCTCTTCAATTTTGTTAAATGACATCATCTTCTTGAAATATCTTTACAATAAAACTTTTGTGAGTATCACAAGAATGGTTTCGTAACACAATTTAATGAAAGGGTATAAAATTCTAAATCCTTGGCCGTGACCTCCAATATTTTTCAAATATTACGTATGGCTTACTGAGTAGGTAATATAATAATAAGTATTCAAGATGCTGACGACAGAAATAACAATAACAATTAAAATCATGCGGGAGAGCAAAACAATAATTCAAAAGAATTTGATTGACTGTGACTTGACACTACTCCACACACAAGCTCCATTCATATAGACATGCACAGATCACATAATAATAATAATCGCAAAGTTAATATCATGTTCAGGTTGCTTTTTACACCAACTTATGAGTTAGCGTCATTACATAAGAAAAAAATCAATTCATGCAAACTTGATTTAGTATATTTTTTTAAGATGTTGCAGACAATTAAAAAAACTACCTACACACAAGAGATTTATTAGCAAACCAGCAAAAATCATTGTTTTTTTTACATGATGATTGAATCGTGACTAAAAACTCGACATACATTATTGTTCTTTAACGAAGTAAAGTCGCTCTTTAATGTCGAGTCGAATAATGTTTAAAAAAAAGTTTAATCATAGATGCTAAAATTATGTGCATACATAGATAATATATTATGAGTAGGCACACGTCAAAAGACGTCAGCAAATATAAAGTATTTACGCAATGTGCAATAATGCATTTACGAGTCTTATCGCTTGAAGAATAGCAGAAAACACTGGAAATAGGAGAGGTAAAAATTTAAATTACCTATTGCAAAAAAAATCATTTTTTATAACTTTACATTAAACAAGTAACAAAGTGTATTCTATTGTAGTGGTGATGATGATCGTGTGGAAAATGAATAGTAAACTGGTGAATATGAAGAATTTAGCATAAAAGTATATTAATCAATAGCAAAAAAGGGGTAATATTTTCTGAATTCATCAAACACAGGTAGGCATACATACAAGAAAATGTAACGTTTCCATAATCGTAACAGAGATGCTACTGCGGTAATGACGATGATGATGAAATGATGATGTTTCATGTTAAATAGTTAAACCAGCCCAGCGACACAATACATGTGCTTTTTTGTTTAAATCCCAACATAAGATCAGTTGGTGTTGATGTTCAAAATTTAGTAGAAAGCAAAAGTTGTTTGGCTGGTCATTTTAGGACCTGAACAAAAGTGGTCCCTGCAAAAAACAGAGTACATGATAATCATATAATCTGGTTTTTTTGTGAACAAACTCAACATAAACGCTGCGTGTTATCATAAAGTTGCTCAAAGCATATTTATATGTCGATGCGTTGTTAGCAAAAAAAAAAAGTTTGCATGAGTTGCGTATTGCAATAATTTTAGCTTGCAAGCTTTAAACATATACAATGTACTTTGTCATTATATTTTCGATAACCACATGATGAGTGTAATCCATTATATGTATATTATGCTGCGAAAAGCATCCGGGCCATGGTCTTGCTTAGATTGGATCCCTCAAGAGAGTTACATAAAATTTATCTAACCATAGTAAATATTTTTTATATTTTTATTTTTTATATTTGTTGTAGAAATTATACTGCTGCGTTTTTTACATAAAAAATGTCTTCCCCGCTGTGTAGTATTGCTTTCTACTAGCCTGCTGAGCAATTACTATTTGTATGTAGCCTTCCAATTTAAAATATACAAGATATCTTTTTTTGTAGTTATAATAGATAATTTTCTTGTCATTGTCACGAGATAATTTGACGATAACTAACTGACAGTAATGTTCAAAACTTAAATATGAACAATGTTTGATGGTCATGCCATGATTATGATTTTTTTAGCATTCACAAAGTACATCACAGGACAACAACAACGCACCTTCTTCTAGCCAGTATTACTAAACATCAAGTATGAAGGCACGAGCTTTGCAAAAAAAAATATTATCAAATAATAGTGTACTAGACATTTTATCTGTAGATGCTTAGTTTGAAGTTTTTGCAATAATTTGCACGTTTTCAAACAGATATCAGTTCACTATGATATCATTCAAATCTTCATATACAATATATATTTTTAACAAGTAACAACAATAATTTGATAAGGAAAAAGGAAAATACCTATGCACGCAATGGACATACGCATATTTTTATGTAGTAAGGCATGTTATAATGCTGTCAAAAGTATACTTGAATACAATATGTTCCTTTTTGTATTTTACGTATCAACCACCAACATCACGTCAATCACAATCATATTGTAATGCAATGAAAACAAACTAATAAGATTTGCAAATTTTTCTTGACGATAGCCATTTATTGCATCAATCAAGAAGATACGCATTTCTGTTCTGAGTGTCTTTAATTTGCATAATGGCTCGATGAAGTAATACTATGTAAGTTGATTATTTTATCCATGAACACAGATATGTATGCACAATATATCAAATAATATGCAGTAATACAACTTTTCAAGATCAAAAACATTTGATTGTATAGCTTTTTATAGCTTGGCATAGGTCATTATTACCTTCGAGTGCTAACTTCCAAGAGATTTTTGCCACTGTAAAAAGTTAAACACACGTGCGTGGGTCGCGCTATTTATTTAAGTTTAAGTTATTGCATTTTGATGGCAGTAATAACTTTTGTCGTATTTTTTTTGTGAGAAATCTAAGCAAAACTCCTTCTCAACTTTAAGCTTCTCCTCAAGTTTGTAAACAAAAACCAATAACAATTTAAAAAATCATCGCTTTGACCAAACAAAGTGTTCATTGATTGATAATGAAAGGGATATTTAGGTATACATTGACAAAAATATATTATATAATCCATACTATATAGTTCAGGGTTCACCTCAAAGAATATGAGGTTATTTTCTTTACGTCAACAAAATGTAATAAAAATGGATTTTTGGATGGATGAACAAAACCGCAATAATGAATTTATTTACCTCATGATATCCTAATAAATAGGATAACACAACGCAATAAAATTGTTTTTTAATTTTATTAAAGGAGTTGACTTGTTTTTTTCCCCTGTTTACCCACAGACACAAGTAAAATAACATGTAATGTTCCAAAGTTAAAAAGGAAGGGTAAAATTTAAAAAAAATATATTTAATGAAGTCACATATCACTTTTCTGTTTTTAGTTTGTTTTTTTGTCAAATTTCAAGTCAGATATGTCGTGTTAAGTTGTTGCAAATTTCAAGTGATATGGTGGACCTTGCAATGCCATATTTTCATACAAATCAGTTCCATGTCATTTTAAAATGTCTTTTATGAGAGTGAATGCCTAAAATTGTAAGAGAACTCTTTAAACAACAAAAAAAAACTTTGTGTTGAAACGAAACAGGTTGTATGTATTGAAGGATTAGACACGGCGACGGGCGGACAGTGGTTAGTGTTAGTGGCTTTAGTGGTGTGTCATGTTCATGCTCATTATTATTATGTAAATGTAGCTCATTATATTGCATTATGAGGTTTTATTAGAAAAAAATGTCCATGTTTACAACAAAATTATGACATTGTGGAAATATTGGGAGAATGCCGATAAGAATTTAAAAAAGAAGATGTATGTGGAACACCCATTTACAAACAATGAGTGTGCTAATGTGTAAATAATTACTATATGCATTACTATCATCTCATCATCCCATCCCAACCTAGTTTCTCCAGCAGTATCCAGTCACACACGTGCACTTTTAGATACCGCTTTAGTAAATAAGCTTTTCAGCTTTTTATTTATGTAAATGAACATCTATTAACCAACCAGTCCACCCACTTGCTATACACTTGTTCAAAGTCAGAAGGAGTTATTGACGATAGCTTACACGAAGACAAAGATTATCCAAATTATGTCAGGCAATTACATGATGCATTTTTAGTGGCATCAGATTTACATAAAAAAATACGTAAAAATCACAAAATGATAATGCATTTGGTGACCCAAATTGTAGATTGAGGAAAAACATACAAGAACCCCAAAAATAACTCCTTCAAGAACAAAGTCATTAGTTGAAAACTCCTTTATCTGGTACTGCTAGCATATACTAATAGTAATACACAAATTTAAATTCGTTGTGAACGTATTTTTCTTGATCATTGAAATAAATGTGTATATAACAAAAAATTGGAACTCACTCGGATTGACACGGCATCCTGCAGTTATATGATTCATAAATAAATAAAATAGTCGGCAAATTTACGATAAATCGATACTAAAACTCGCGAGTACAAAAATAACCAGGATTCACCAAAACGGCCCTTTTCCATTTATGATATGGATACCTGTGTATTATTTCTCTTATTCTCTATTGTATAAAACACGCTTAAAAAAGAAGTCGTAATACCATAAGCCACGCAGGATACATATATCAGCCTTGATTTATTTATACAACTGCTAAAAAGATATTTTCTGTGATAATATCATTAAAATTCATGAAGGGAAGTGTATAATCCTTGTCTTTATCATCACATTTCAATAGAATTAATTACGTTTCAGTTTTTGTTTCTTGAGAGTTGTGACTGACTCGTACTCATCACTCAACTCCTTTTTTGCGTAGAATTCCGATTCCACCACCAGACATCCCTACATGAATTAATTTTTCTTACTTTTCCAACAGTGAGTGTCAAAATGTAAATAGACAAAGGATTCTCAATTTACATGCATCATCTAATCCTTGCCTCTTGTTTGCTCATCAACTCATCATTATCCTCATATAGTCTGGCTACCTATACTTGGTCTATCTTTATCTTCTTCTCTGGTTCTGGTTACAAAGACTCCACTCCACGTGCCTATCACATGGGATTCATATGTTTTTTGTGTACAAAATATCAAGATTACAACGTAGGTAGGTAAGTGTATATTGATATGTATGTTGTCTGTTGTAGCTCCAAGAACTTTACATAATATAGATTATCCACTGTATAAACTATATGCATTCAAAACCCAGCGCAATTAGAAACGAATTGAGATGTGTTGCTTGGACGTAGTGAAAAATGTCACAATCATCACCATCAACAAAGCTCACGTCTACCAGCAGCAACGAGCATTATTACTTTTTTTAAATTTTTTTTTCTTACATCTCTTTTTGTCACAGTCACACACGTGGCGGCAGGTATGCAAAATATAAACGATAAATAATTTGAGACGTATCAATTGCATCTTGTTGCTGCATGAACTTGTCCACGCGCTCAATAAAGATGACAAAATATATATTCAATCAATTAGACTGCGTATGTATGTATGTACGTTACGTATAGCCCTATAATGAACCTTATAAATCTGTAATTGCTTGTATGGAATATAATAAGGCACTTTAAAAAAAATAGTAAACCCTATAGCCCTACCCTCTTTAACCTTAGCCCATAACATGACATTATACTGGTAGACTGGTAGACCATGTGGCGTTCATAATAATCATGATTTATTTATTATATTAATTTTTGAATGCAAAATGATTCTATATAGGTAGTCGTCACAATGTCATAAGATACAACAAAGATAAATAATAAAAAATAAGTAGTATAATTTATGTTATTATGGCTTGCTTGAGTTTACTTATTTGTGTATGGGAATTTATTACAAACTTGAGTAGATACAACAACAACAACCTAACTGATCCTGATATCTACCTAAGTATTGACTTGAGAAATAAAGCATGAGGCTCAAGGTACAAACTAGTTAACTATGATGATTAGAGCATTAAAGCGTATTAAACACTGTATCAACCTTGATTAGGTATGTATATATTATACTTGCTACGAAGCACTCATTACAATATGCGTCTTACTATTTGTACTTACGAGAAATTTTTGTATTTTTTTCATGATCAGATTAGTGATATGAATGCATGCATTGTAGTGTGACGTCTGGTCAAGTGAAGACCATTAGCGCAGGCGATTTATTCCCCTACAAAATGCATAGGTATAGCACATTGAATCAAATAAAAAATCCATATTGTAGAATTAATTAAGCATGGTTGACTTTAGCCTTCCAGTTTTTTAAGTGTTTACTTTATGCATGTTAACCATAACGTGAACATCTCTTTAAGATCAGGTTCAAAACCAGTGATACGTCATAAAACATCTGCTACTTTTTTTTGCATGGGATGTTAATTTCATGCCTTCCAGCGTGTAGTATGAGCATACCTTGCCTTAAACGTATATCCTGTGCAATTCACTCGTCTTTAGACTTGCACTGCAAGACAAGTTTAAAAAAAAATCTCCATAGAATAAAAAAATATCTAAAACCATGTTTCTAGATAAAAACTGGATCGGAGGAATCACGCTAACTGGTTCGGCAACATGGCTGTAAGGCGTCGTAATAACAAACAACTCAACCTTTGTACCACAAAACTACCACAAAACGACATCCAACATAATCCGCCGACACCATTATGAATATACCCAAAAAAAACCAAAACAAATGTGGTATATAATATACACCAAGTTGTTGACTTGATCACAGCAGTAGCAAAACAATAACAACTGAACGATAACATTTAAAAGAAGATATGTGCCAACTCTACATCCCACAGATAATATAGAGAGACATGATATGATATACAAAGTAGTAAAAAAATATGATAAAAGTAAACATCAAGGAAAAGGGGAAAATGTATTCTATATAATGCGTCGTAAAAAACAACAAAAAGAGAACAATGCGTTTTTGGTAACCTTTGTCCGCTTACAAAAATATCTCTCTCGTTGCAATAATTTTTGTGGCGTGGTTTTGCGTCTTGTAGTTTGGCGTTAATAAATGATTTTCAAGTAGTAAAAATCTTAATTTTTTTATAAATATTATTATTCAAAATGTACAGAAATAGATATTATGAATGTACTTACAAGAAGTCTTGGTATCAATTTCCTAGGACCAACTCTTGGCACATAGATTCCAATCGGAGCTTCACAGTCATTACCATCCTGGCCGTATTTGGCCTCGATTGCGTCCAATAAGGAAGGCATGGTTCACAAACATTTACACTTGACGAAAATACACTTGTATACTTTGGGATGCAATATTATGTATCCCTTTCTGGTGGTGGTGATGCGATGATATGTAGGTATTCTTTTGTAGGTATTTAACTTTGTGAATTAAGACGATGAGTATGATCGTTTCTTAAACACACACAACTTTTTATTTAACTCATATTCTAAATAAAAAGTGTCGAAGACGGTGTTATCGAGATGCGCTTCAATGATTTCTTCAACAAGATCACTCGAGTCGCATTTTTACACTTGACACATTAAAAACGTCGCACCAAAAAAAGATTGCGACGCTCACACAATTTCACAAAGTGCATGCAGCACAGCAGTGCATAAGACAAATAACGTCAGTCTATAAATTATCGACCAATACAATAATTTGTTCACAAGTTGAGAATTCGTGTAAAATAAATTTTACAGAAAAACTTTAGCTTTACAAAAAAATGTATTGAAAAGATAATTTATTTTGTGAGAAGTCATCAAAGAAGGATATATAAGCTTGTTCTGGCTATCAATTTAATTAATCAATCAATCATTTTATTTTATTGCTTGTTTAATATTCTCCATTTCTCCACGCCCGTCTTTTTACTCAGTAGCATCCAGGAATAGGTACCTATATCTGTGTGTAAATGATTTGCCTCCACAAATAATTGCGTTGTAGTCCTTCAGTCAGTTATCCTATAAAATATAAAAAATAAATCCAAAAATTTTAATTATTATTAGTCTCATCATAATCATATTTTTACAAAAGATACCTTAATATTATATTGCAACAATAGCCAATAATTAATTTATCGGATCATTAATATTTTCAATGACTTTAACATAAACCTCACTTGTTTTGTCTGCAAACTATAATCGTTCTTTGTTTTTTCTTTTTGCGTAGAGGAAAATGCATATGCGATTGTTGATTATGATTTGATTGATTTTATGAATGAAAACACAGCATGTGCTTTGTACACACCTGATCAATCAAGCATAGTTTTGTAAGTTGCCTAAAAAAGAAACTGAGCTCATACAAGAAGAATGAGTTAAACAAATATTAGCAGCGTTGCTTGCTGTCTGTCTTTGTCACTTCACTGAGGAACCTAAATGGGACAGGAATTCGGAAAAGAAAACAAGAGAAAATGGAACATGCGTACATGTATTTCTGATAAAAGAAACATTGATAGTATTATGAAAACTTTGCGCACACAATTTCTAAGGCAGTATATCTCTTGCAAAACATGTAAAATGTTACGGGTTTCATATGATGATATGAATAATAATAATATTATGCGTAGTGTGCGGTGCAGTTGTCAGGAACAAACTGGCAAAAGAAAAAGCCTGCACATGTGAATTCAAGATTCATGAAAATTTTCAACATTGCAAAGGTAAATGTAGATTGCACACACGACGACGATCCAAATAATGATCCAAGAAATAGGTTAAGACTAGTAAACCAAGAAGCAAAAAGCTGTTAGCAGCAGATTTTTCTATTTAGACAACTGTTTTTTTTGTGTGTGGAAGAAGTACACATACATACACACATCATTGACCAAATGACTAACAAAAAAAACAGAAACAAACAACGCAACGTGGTAAAATTCACCACGTTGCTGGTTGGTGATGATAACATGCAGATATAGTAGCAGTGGTATGGATTTTTATGGATACGCTAGGCTGCTGTTTGTTGTTGACTGCTTTTCTGTAGCACGCAAAAGCGACATATGAAACAACATAAAAGCTGAACAAAGTGTGTTTGGATTTTTGCAGGGAACAGAATATAGATCATCAAAAGGCAAACGCCGAGTTTTAGGTTTGACTGTGTGTTAAGTGCGCAAACTGATGTTATAAAACATGCTGTCGATGCTGTTTAGTTGCTTTGTGAGTAGGTTTATGTTATGATGATATGATATAGCATTTTCGTGCGTATTAATTTCGTACATTATTATTATTTGTTATATAAACAAAGATCAGCTAAAAAAACAGCATAGCAGCAACACAACAGACACAACAACATATAGAGCCAGAGGGATTTTTTTGTGGCTTTATTTTGAGAACTCTGTTCTGTTCATTTTTGAGTAGCTTCCGTTCACCGCGTTGTTGTTGGCGTATTGATGGTGACGGTAATAAGTCTTTCGAAGCTGAGTCTATAGGAAGAATTTTCTTCTTTCATCACATCATTCTCTTAAATTCATTACTTTGTGCCACTTTTTGTGTAGTTCCTTATAAAAACTTTTCCATAGAATTACCTATATATGTTTTCATCAATTTTATGTTTTGTTGGTATGTAAATGCAAACCACATGAATACGGGTGTAAATAACACTCACTGACCGAAATTTGTAAAGCTTCTCCCACTTTACTTTCATTTTACCTTCCCATATTTCATTGTCAAGCAAAGAGAAGAAAGTGATTGCGAGGATAAAATTTGGGATCTGTCTAGTGTTTATGTAGGGTCATACACAAACTCACAACATAATAGTAAAATAAAAATATTGATTTACGAGTCACAAATGTGTGCCCTTTTTGACTACTAATGATTCATACGGACAACATTACAATCTTTTTATCTTTCAAAATGACTTTTTGTGTCTTGTTTGCTTATGGTTTATTCTAATTGTGATGGTCAATAGCTTACTTACTCAAAAAAATGCATGTGAGTGAAGGTACAAAAATATAATATGCAGCTATCGTGACATTGTTAAAGCAAATTTATTATTGCACTGCATGCCAATATAGCCAATCCTAAGGAGATTTAATGTTTTAACGAAAGTGATGGTTCTCTGA
Organism: Zhuqinia jingwanae; assembly: GCA_027744095.1. NCBI lineage: Eukaryota > Metazoa > Arthropoda > Collembola > Entomobryomorpha > Paronellidae > Zhuqinia > Zhuqinia jingwanae. The sequence goes on along the minus strand of JAHZNC010004625.1, from coordinate 3,460 downwards.
TTGCTTCACGATATCGTGTCAATATGTAAAATCAGGACAAAATAAAATCAAGCATGAAGATTTGAAGATCATCATGCGCACACACATATATGCAACGTAATAATAATAAAAGCACATTTTGTCGATAAGTCAACTGATGCCAAATGCACACAAATCACCTTCCACCTTCACTGCTATCGTTATCACTATACCTACATACAAGCACATCATGATCACTTACAAGAATACTGAATATTTTTTTTGTATGAAAATTTTTAACCTATTTTTATGTAACGTAGTATCGAAAGAGAATCGCTAAAAAATAGTTTACGTATTCCATACACAAAAACTAAAATGGGTCAATTTTCATCTCGAGTTTACTACTACGAATCTACTGTGTGACATGATTAGCATTTTATAAAAATAGATAAATAATGCAAGTAATTTTGTAATCTCTTTAGAAGTACACTGAGCACTTTAATATTTTTTATGATGTTTCACCGCACCTAGTTTGCTATTATTGTTATGTTGTTAACGTTAACGCAATAGCGTGAGTCATCATAATAATAAGAAGAATATTTGAAGGCGTAGAAAACCACACATATAATACAGAGATCAAATCGTTTAAGTTAACAAAATTACAGACCGCAGCAGTTCGTTTAATACTCTTGATAAATGTTTTATAATCAAATTATTTACAATCTCTTCCAAATTCCGTTTAGCAGCCAAATAACATGATATACATATATGTGCCGTATTTGTCGCTCATGTTGTATTGTAGCTCCTTTGATTTCTTATAAAGCAAAGATTTTTTCCACAAAAACTGATAACAACAACAACTGACAACATGAAATAAAATCCTAACAATATATGTCGTTAAGAATTACCCTGGCCTTAATATCCTGCTTTGATTGAGGGGAAGTAGGAGTCTTTCAAGTAAAAATATAAACAATGCAGCAATAACAACAATATTATGAGCTATATAGATTTGCGGCCAGTATAATAGAGAACAGAGAAAAGTCAACAGGTAATTTTTAAAAATGATTGAAACACAAATGATAACAAAATTATGATGACGATTTGAAAAAAAATGTTGATTTCCTTTTTATTTTTTAAAAATTAAAATAAACACAGTGTTGAAAGTATTTTAAATTTTAACAATAGGAGTATCATGCAAAACGAATATCTGACTGGGTGTATGGCAGTTTAATGATGGATGTATGTAGGTTAAAGCTAAGCCATGTTACACACTTTGACAGTAAACACAAACAATACAACGTTACGATAAAAAAATAAATAGGCATGTCATCTGTCTCATTGTATAAAGATGTGCAGTTTGCAATTGCATTACTTGATTATCGTTATACGTGAATTATGTCCTGAATGCTGCATTATGCAACGCATGCAACCAATATACTTAATGTATTAAATTAATGCTGAAACTGGATCCTGTCTACCATGCAACGCAAAATTATGGCGTTTTTTTAGCTTCGTTAACTAAAATACCATGTAATACGTGTATATGCAGCGTATGTCATGATATTCATGATGATTGATGATGATGATAATTTGCGGTAAACAGTAAAGTACGGTAGCCTATAATGATTTGCAAAATTGACGAGAGACAACAGAGAATAGAGATGCTATCAACAATGCAAATGGTGGAAAATGGCAAGCTTTGTGGTTTAGGACTTTGCAAGTCAGCAAAGCCCAGGATATAGCTTCATTGCATTTTGCACATATGGTTTATTATTGTGTCGAGCCAGAAGTTGGTTCTAAAAAAATTGATGCCAGTAGTATACCGGCACCGCCCACAATGAAGTCAAACTTAACCTGTAATAAAATGGGAATGCAGGAGGAATGGGAATGGCCTTTTTGACTTCACATACCTACATATATCTGTATCCGAATATTCTGTGATTTTTAAAGGAAATATGTGCATTGTTCAACAGAATGTCAAAAATATGTCTGACTGTGACAGGAAAATTAGACGATGTAAAGAAAGAAATTATCTGAAATAGTACCCGCCCAGAGATAATAATAATTGATATCTGTTTAAAAATAGCATTTTACTAAAATAATGTATACGCCATAAATTATACCATGTCAGTAGCCAGTATATACTGCTACACATACATATCTTTCAGGATTATGACTATGGATCTACCTAGGTATGTATTTATGTTACTAAAAATACCAACCAGTAAATAATATATATTATTCAAGTTACCTTATTGACAATTTCAAAATCCTTTGCACTCAACATTTTTATAGCTACATACATATATGAGCAAATACATAATATACATGATCACTTGAATACTATTATCATGAAGCGTCACCTGTAAAATTTATTGTAGTTTGATTATGCTTAAATAACTCTTGATTTTAAGGGTTCAAAAGTTTTGAATTTTTTAAGGATTATTATAATGAAAATACATTTATGTATTTATATTTCCCCCTTATTACATTGAATCATGTTTGACATGCGTGAGTTATAAGCTATAATAAAATTAAATAATAATGATTTTGATACATTTTATCGAAGTCAAGCCACAGTTGACAATTTTTGTCAAGAATATTTTTCAGCAAAGGTAGTGAAATTTTTATTTAAAAAAAGGTAAATTGTGGTAAAATAACTTTGAACAACCAAGAAAACTACCTACGTTTTTTTACACACAAAGTATCAGCTTCATTCATACCAAACTTTACTTGGGACATCCATAATCCATATGACCACATCAACATGAATAGACACATAAAAAGGAATGCACAATACAATATATTATAGTGCTACACTTTTGTAAAAAAAAATCATTTGATGGTTTTGACATAATTGTAGAGTTAACTGGCTGCAACTTAATCTTAAACTTTCATGTAACCATAATATATTATCTAATCACTTGAATTAAATTTGCTTGATGTAAAAATAGATGTAATACATTGTGTACGTTTGTACCTTGCTATTTTATCTGTGGTAAGATAAAATTATATGTTTTGCGTGAATCATTATTCTAAAAGTCTCCAATTAGCGTTTTGTCAGTCGGTTTCATTATTGGCTTGCCCATTTTTATGAGCCAAAACGACAAAACAACACGCATGTAAGTATGTATGTAAATTTTACATTGTAAAAGGATGCAGTTGCGGTGTATGAAACTTTATATAGTGTGTGCATTTGATAGAGCGTTTCATTTTGCTTGAAAAGGAGCAAAACTAAAAACAAAACCATAAAAGTAGCCAGAAAACAGAAATTTTTTTGGCATTTAATTGTGTGGCAGTATTTAGGTTTTCCTGTTTAGTTGCTGTACTTTGCTCCCACAACACCATGCAATGAGATGATAAACGTGTATCTTGTATCTTTAAAAAATATTTGAAAGTGTTTAAAAACAGATACCAGCCGCAGCCTCCATTTTATTTAAATGTCCTAACATGCAATTTGTAATTGTATGTAGGTACATAATGTATATGTGTATATTATACA
>JAHZNC010004624.1:0-10304 GCA_027744095.1 Zhuqinia jingwanae | reverse complement strand
GGAATTCAAATCACTGGTGGATGGGTTTCATCATGTTTTGGAATCACCTTTTAAGTATGAGACAATTGTTGATGAGGTTAGTGATAAAATCACTATTAAATGCAATATTATTTTTGCCCGTTTAATACAGGTAGGTATATAACATTTTGGAGTACCGTATATTTTTGTAATAGTGGGATCTAAAGTGTGATAGAGCATGGATTCCGGATGTCTTCACAAGTTGTTTAATGGCAGGCATGATCGCAGGTTATAGAAATTAAATGTATTCATTTTACCTCGATAAGATGTGCACAGCTAATCATGCTTTTTATCACAAAACATTCAGAACGTTGTGCAAAAAGGTTTCTGATTTAAAAAAAACAATAAACAGTCAAAGGAAATCAAATCTAATCTAAATAAAGGCTTATTTTAATTATATAGGAAACATGATTGCATCTCAAATGGCTGATTGGTAAGATCATCCTACGTGATGTTTAAGTACACTATACGGATTGTGCGGATGTTTTAAGGGGATCTAATGACTTATCAAAACTTTCTCAGGTACGGAAGGCGTGTGACCTACCTTTGGATTTTAGTAACTTTGTTCCTTGGGACGACAATGTCTGGTTTAAGTCCATCCATTTATTTTTATGCAATTGCGCGATTCATTACTGGAGCAGGTTTTTGTGGTAAGGTCAAAGTCAAGTTAGGTGTAACCAAACCCAAGATGTTGGGTGCATACTTTCTCTAAAAACATTACTGTTGTGCATCCAAAATAGGCTATATCAACGTTTCAACCATGGCTGTAATGGAGTTCATGACTCCCCAGTGGAGATCTCTTGCTAACATGGTGGGCCCCATGGGTTAGATTTTAAGTAACTAATTCTTCTTAAATTTCAAAAGCATTTTGACCATTGTTTGATCACCACTCTCTTGAAAATTTCATGACCGACAGGTGAGGGTATAATTCTCCTGAGCATTCTAGGTTACTTCATACGACCCTGGCGAATGTTGTATTTTGCTACCCTATTTCCTTACATTCTCATCATTCCAATCTATTTGTAATAACCATAATCACAATTATAATCCTTTCGATTATTATGCCTAACTGATTCACAATTCACAAAGTTTGTCCGTGTATTTAACTGAATATACGTAGTCTCCTACCGGAAAGTCCTCGCTGGCTCCTCAGAAACAAGAAGATGAAGGAGGCCTATGACGTATTAGGGTACATGGCCCGGGTTAATAATCGTCCACGCGTGACAATGGATGTTTTAGAAGCGTTACGAAAACAGGAAGAGGTGGCTACAGAATCATTGAAGCGAAAGCGGGTCAGCTACTTGGATTTCTTTAAATCCAAACAACTATTGTCTACTTCCCTTTATCTGTTTGCAGTCTGGTTTTCATGGAATGTTGCATATTATGGAATCAGTTATAATATTAGAAATGTTCCTGGGAATCCGTATTTTAATTTAGCCCTTGTAGGAGTAGCAAATGCACTTGGACAGAGGTCATCCATGCCTATAAGTGACCGGTAAAACTTCGTATCTTGTTGACTTATGTGATATATTAATTAATCACTAATCACAAATTTTCCCTATGCATTCTACATACAATCTTTTTAATCGAAGGTTTGGAAGACGGAAGGCTGTTCTATACGGCATGTCCCTGAGCGCTGTATTCCTTGTAACTCTTGCAATTTGCTTTCTGAGTATGGACGAAGTAAACTCCAATCTGATCTTAATAGGGTGTTTCATTGGTTTATTTGGATTGGCATGTACCCGAGCGGCGGCCAGATTATTATCAGGGGAAAGTTTCCCAACAGCAGTAAGAACTATGGGACTTGGGATGGGTGGTCTTGGAGCTAACATTGCAGGTCTTGTGACACCTCAGGTTGCGTATCTTGGCTCAAGTAAGATCACAATTAATTGTAGTTTGTTAATTGATGACTATTTAGACATACAACCACATTTTCTAAATTCATGCATTTCTACATTACAGGATGGCCATCTCTTCCTTTTTTCATATTTGCAATTGTTTCGGTTGTGGGGTCCTTAGTAGTCTTCATGATGAAAGAAACCAATGGAACTCCATTATCCGACGAAATTAGTTTTGACGACAAGAAAAGGAAACCGGAAACAGACATTCCGAAAGCTTAAAAATATCCACTTCTTTAAAACGTACAACCGGAGAACTGAATTGGGTGTCAATTTATGCAATTTGGAATGGGATAAAATGCATGTAAATATTTAAAGATTTTGTACATAGGTAATGCATATTTTGTTCATACCTATATACATATTCTTGTACTTAATGAGTAAAACTATTACCTCAAAAACTCAAAATATAGCACAAACAAATTGCAAAATAAGATTAAAGAAAAATACAAGACGAACAACGCGAATAACATAAAAAGCACATTCCTTTCGTCATCTTTTAAGAAAGAACAAGAAGTAGTCTTTCATGCAAAGCATGTATTACTTTGGAGTCCAAAGTTTGGACGCTAAAACTGATCTCGGCATGCACAGAAAACGGCTTTGTTCATATGGGGCACCCTGAGAAAACAACAGCTGGCGAACCATATAAAAATCCATTTGGCAAGGGTTCTATTCTATCATCCACTAAATATATCCCCAACAATGAGTCCAAGAACGGCGGAAATATGTCGGCAATTGTCATTGTTGATGAAACCTGTTGTAAACTGTGAAATAAGTACTGATTAATTAATTATTTAACGAGTTACATTGTTTTGAAGTGAATGTGATAGTTGAAAATTTGACCACGCTTTGCATGTAAGAAAAACAGCTTGTAGTAATTTTTTATACAGGATAATACCGGCTGTTGTGTGAGTTGGTGTTGAATTGTGATTATAAGACTGATGTAAACATAAAAAGGCCGACAAGTTGATTGATTTGAAATTTAAAAAGAATTATTAGAATTCAGTTTGTTAGATTTTCTGGCGAAAATGTTGGTATAATTTGCGGATATTATTTTTGTAGTGTTGTTAATGTAAAATAAATATTGTTGTAGTTCTTCCATGTGGATGGTTGGTTCAACTCAGGACGGAAGTGTTTTATTGGACAAACCACAACAGCAACACTAATAGTCAAGATGAGTACTATTTTAGAAAAAATTGCGCAGATTGAAAATGAGGTATGTAATTTGTTGTCTCGAACTTGATAATAATTAACAATCTACTATAATCTATCCTACCTATCTGGTCTAAATAATTATCATGCTAAAATTTTATCTTTTATCAACAAATAATTTAGATGGCCAGGACGCAGAAGAACAAGGCCACAGCGGGGCATATAGGTTTGCTGAAAGCTAGACTGGCCAAATTGCGTAGGGAACTGATAACACCGAAAGGGGGCGGCGGTGGTCCTGCAGGGGAAGGTTTCGACGTAGCCAAAACTGGAGACGCTCGAATTGGCTTCGTAGGTATGTGTAATGTGCGGATGTGATGGTTTAATGTTTTTGTAATTATTAACATTTTGCAAATTACAGGATTTCCGTCGGTCGGCAAATCGACGCTTTTAACAACCCTGGCTGGAGTCTATTCCGAAGTAGCAGCGTACGAATTTACAACATTGACCACTGTGCCGGGGTGTATAAAGTATAAAGGGGCTAAAATTCAGGTATTTTGAAGAAAAAAAAACTTTTATGAGTAGTAATAAAGTGCACACTGTAGTTCAGTTATTTGAATTTATGATATTTTAGTACAATTAAACATTGAATTCTGTTTGTTGTAAATAGCTGCTAGATCTTCCTGGGATTATTGAGGGAGCAAAAGACGGGAAGGGTAGAGGAAGACAAGTAATTGCTGTAGCAAGAACATGCAGCTTAATTTTCATTGTGTTAGACGTCCTCAAACCCTTGGGACATAAAAGAATAATCGAGAAGGAATTGGAAGGATTTGGCTTAAGATTAAACAAACAGCCTCCAAATATTGTTTTCCGTAGAAAAGACAAAGGTGGAATAAATTTGCAAACTATGGTAAGTATATTGGTCTTTTCATTTTTTTAAATCAAAAACTGTTAACTCAAAAATATCAATCAAAACCCCAAGAGCCTATAAGCGTATATCGTGGTTTAACCTTCTTTAAAATATTTTTCAACAATTTGGTTTTTTTCCTAAATGCAATTCATAATGACAGTTTTTTCTCCATTTTTGGGAAAATTGAATCAAAATTTAATTGAAGGGGTTGTCTTTTGTGTACTGTGAACGCATAATGATTGTTATAATTATTTAAATATACTGATAATTACACAATGTAGCTGATTGATCGAGCTATGTAACAATTTGTTGTTTGAAGTAAGCATTGTATTCTGTACATTAAATGAATTTTTCATGTTTGAATGAAAGTTTTAAAAATCTGCCTAACTCGTTAAAAGTAAGGTATTCTGTAAAATTTCATATTGTACAGACTGGGTAGCATTTGATAAGTACCTTTAAAATACATGTATATCACCTGGTCATTGATCATCTAATTATGTTTGTACAATTTTTACAAAAGTTATGAGATTCGTATATTCATGGGAAAAACAAAAATACTGACTCTACATCAGCTTGCTTATAACTTGCAAGAAAATTAATAATTCACCATGTTAGAACATGCACTAATTTTTGTTGCAATAATGAGCAAAATCATTGCAGTTGTAAGTAACAATGAGAGAAAAATTTAAAACTACACATACATACGTACATATAATATACATGCATATTATTATTATATGCATCACTTTTCTCATCATCAATTATGAAAGTAAAAATAAATCTTATCTAGTTTACTAAAAAAAATCTTGACAGTTCGGCAGGATCTCCTATGATGATCCCGTGTCATCTATCGTCCCGCATTTGCTCGGTTCAAAAAGTATTAAACTTTTGCATAACTCCATTGTGTCAGTCGAAAGGGATGTGTTGCAGAAAGGAAGATGGCGAGAATGGCAAGATGATAAGTGAAAAACACGAAAAGACATGAAACATACGTACCTCCATTCATCTTTAGACTACCGAGGAAAAGATTCCTGTTTGTGAAGCAGAAACCAAAGAGATATCGCATCAAAATATGTTCCATCTACAAATACCCGGATATTACAGTTTTGTTGCGACATTCTATGCCACGATAAATGTATTCTACTTTCTCCCTACTTTACTTTTGATGTTAGGTAAAAGAACCATTGTCGAAGTATTGATAAATTATTGTTCATGGAAGAGAATCTTTAACAACATTTCTGTTGTGTATACTTGACTCAATAAGACTGAAATTCATATTGTTGATGATATATTCAATGAGATGTAGGTCGGTAGTTATTCTCACAAGTGGTATACATATTTTAATAAAGTGGACATAGGCAATTGTGATAACTAATTTGCTTAATTATCAGAATTATGTAGTTTATCAGTATTAACAATTATTTTTACAGTTTTTATAATACTGTTAATAATGTTGAAGATATAAGTTGGTACAAGAGGTTCTCCCAGCAGACTACAGACTAAAATGTGAAAAGAAAATAGCGGATAAAGTTTTTTCTAAATGATGATGAATACAGTAGAAATGATGGTACTTGAAAACCATTATAGAGTACAAATAATACAAATACAATGTTGAATGTAAAAATAGACATATTGACCTTCTATGTAGGTATACATTTTTTTATTATATGAAAAGATACACTCGCCAACTTGGTAAAGTGACACGCTGTGACAAAGTCCTAGTCTACTGTCTACTCCAAGAATGAATTATGTTCGCGATTTCACAATTTTCTCCATTGGGAAAGCTAGATATGTAGTTTATATGATGCAGGAAATATAGGATAAAAATCACTCAAATTACAGTTAAAATTGTTCAAAGTCACGAAATAATAGAAATGGATCTAATAGATGAAAAAGACAGTTTACAAGAGAAAGTGGAACACCTGCAACCTTCTAACATTTGACAAAATTGGAATGTATCCTCAATCCTCATGGGACTCTACTGCTTGATATGTGTGGGGCATTACAAGACAATTTTTTATTAGATGGGTTTTTTTGTTCATGTTTTTTTCTCATTTCCTTTGAACACTGCCCTTGAACATTGGCAATTGTTGCTGTTGTGGACCTAGTCCGAATTAACTTACTTAATCCCAAATCAGTCCGTACTGTCACGGATCTTGCTAGAGACTTTGAAGTTCCTGGATTTTATACTTTGGGAATTTGTGTAAATATAAGTTTTATTTATTGTGATATCTTATTACAAAATACATACAATACATTACATCACACACGCATTCACATTAAAATCACAACAACACACACTCATGCATGAAATCTGAAAGAAAACCTCACGGAAATGCCAAACAAAACATGTATTTTTATGTTCAACTCAACTGGAAAACATCTTTGTACGAGATTGTGGAGGGAAGGAGATTGAAATGAAACATTCGCTTCGTAAATGTAGCAGTATCATTTATTGCATTTGTATCTGCCATTCTTGAAAAGGCCACTTTCCATTTTAAGCTTTTCCCAGTTTCCGGTAAGCTCCTCTTTACGCAGAACGTATATATATGTGGGTATATGTTTAAACTATACATACATCATATGTACTCATTGTATAAATGTGTGCGCATATGTTCTGACAATGAGTCAGTGTTCATCATAACATATTATTTAACATATTACACAATTTTCTGAAAACCCAGACACATATGAAAATAAATCGTCTTTGGAGGTATCTATATTACCAAAGATCTCATGGCCATTGGGCTATTTTAGTTTCTTGCATTACTGTATTCCAGTTGTTTCCCTAATGCTTCTCATAACCAACAAATGGGCCTTGTACGCGAAGAACTTTGCAGATGTTCTGGTTAGATGCCCTTTCTCGAGCGTTAGACTTCCGTTTTAGTGTCTTACTTTGTGATCGAGACCCAGGTGAGCACAAATTTCTTCTTGTCATTATGATTATTATGTTGCAAAGAAAACATGAAACTGAACACTAATAATACATAATAAGGGCTCTAGCGTACATGCATGAGTCTAGGTATTTATATTTATACTCATTCCCAAAAAAACAGAGACGCTAAAATGGGAATACCTGCGCTTTGAACATTCACAATTGACTGATATTGCAAAAATGGTGGAAACTTTTTAAGTCCAGTGATTTTTGGATGCTGAATTTGAATAAAAATGTACCTATTTTATTTGTATGCAGGTGGGGAGAAAATGAAATATTAAATCATGATCCACAATATTGTGCTAAGCGTTTTTGGACTGACTGTCTAACGTTGTTGTTACTAGTACTGTGCAGCTTATACCATCACAGAGTACACATTAGCTCCACAGTTTATAGCTCACCTGGTTATGTTTCAAAGAAAACATGAAACTGAACACTAATAATACATAATAAGGGCTCCAGCGTACACGCATGAGTCTAGGTATTTATATTTATACTCATTCCCAAAAAAACAGAGACGCTAAAATGGGAATACCTGCGCTTTGAACATTTACAGTTGACTGATATTGCAAAAATGGTGGAAACTTTTTTAAGTCCAGTGATTTTTGGATGCTGGATTTGAATAAATATGTACCTATTTTATTTGTATGCAGGTGGGGAGAAAATGAAATATTAAATCATGATCCACAATATTGTGCTAAGTGTTTTTGGACTGACTTTCTATTCTAACGTTGTTGTTACTAGTACTGTGCAGCTTATACCATCACAGAGTACACATTAGCTCCACAGTTTATAGCTCACCTGGCCATGGCCTGTCTCTGAATGCGGCCAAGGTTCATGAAGAAATCAAAATTGTTTGAAAGGACGGTTCAAACTTGTCCATATGAGAAACATTCCATTGAGGTATCCGATACAAAAGAAATGAGAGGAATAAGAAAAATACAACACGCAACAACTAACTATAAATAAATATATAAATAAATTCATGCTTGAGTAATTAATAAATTAATTGGGCGCTGTTTCATAACTTTATACATACTTCAACAAAAGTAAATATATGTATACGTTACGTTTCGTTTACAGGGTTTACAGATCCAAATTGAAATCGGGTAAACAAGCACGAATAGATTTCAAAGATTTCCCTGGTCTTACTGGTTTTTGGGCTGCTCTTTAACATCAAACCATTGTTTCTTTATCTTTTTATATTTTGCTTTCACCTTTGAAGGTTTTCACCTTTCTATGTTGCTTTATTTTGCAAAGTGATACCATAAAATTGGGTGATATAAAAAGATATTGGACCTACACACAGCAACTGGTCTATATTCTATGGCTATTTTTTTATTTTAAATTGATTTTTATTGTATTGTTCCTTTAATTGTCAAAGATTTACATTATGTTTAATTTTTGTCTTAATTAAAAAGATACCACTTAAAAATTACAGTAGACTTTTAGTAACGTTAATTTTTTTCAACGATGTTTGAGGACATGATTTGATAGCCCGCAAAAATTAAAACTCTATAATCAATAAAGCCTGTAAAACATTAGAGTTTTGTAAACTAAAAATGAAAATTTTATAGGCTTTTTTATTTATTTTTTGTATAATTTTCATAAAAATTAGCTTTTACCATTATAGGCACGAGTTAGATGGTTGTATAAATACATTTTAGGTTCATACAAGTATATACATAATATTGGTATTTATGGTGCTTTTGTCAAATGAAAAAAAAAATGTAACGACCAATTATATTGAGAAAACAACCCCCGTATATATATAATGTTCCAGATGAAATCATGTATGATTTGTTCATGATGAGAGGTGATTTGAGAAATAAGAAATATGCCAACACCAAAAATGAGTAAAAGAGAACAAAATATTGGTTTCTAAATATTTTTAATTGCACGTAATATTTATTATTTCGTTTAAATTCAGCTGGTGAAAATTTCTATTTTAATTCTATTCTAAGATACTACACTAACATTATAAAAATGCATGAGTTCTGTTGAAATACTGTTAGTATTAGTGAGTGCCATAGTCATAAAATTTAATCTCGTTAACTGTTAAAATACTTAATAGCGGACCGTTATTAGTATAAACATGATAGGTATAAAGTTGCGGTTTGGACGGATACACCTTCAAAACATTTTATTATAGGTGAACAAATATTTTTTTTACCACAGTACTGTTTCTCATAAAGCTCATTAATTAAATACATTCTTTCCTACACAATTCGTATAACTGTAGTACTGCTTAATTAGTATTATTACAATACAAAAATGTGGAATAAATGAAAGAAAATGTGACATTTTATAATATTTTTAACAGCACATGAAACTCTTCTACAAATAACGTTTCCAATGCAAAACATTCAACATTTAACAACATAATTCATAACTTTTCTTTTGTATTCTCAACATTCACAAATTGTTTCGACATGTTTTTGTAATGCCCATATAAAATATAAGGTATTCCAAAGCCATAGGCATATAAATAGGAATTAGCATTGATATGCATATTGCACGCTACAAAATACGTTTTACTGACTACGTACGAAAATTAAAGGAATGGTAAAAATTGAAGATTAAAAGGGGAAGAATTTGAGGTAAATACACATAATATCCCTATGATTAATTTACGTATATGTTGTTGACTGGACTGGCATTATAGAAAATGCGCTTTAATCACTCACATTAAACTGTCCTTGATTGTAATTGAAACAGAACTTTCCCACATTATTCGTTTCCCCTAAATATTATGGCACAACCGGTATTATTTATCTATATATACCTTTCTCCAAACGACACTTTACACCTTGTATTCTAAATCGTACTATACTATATAAAATTACAATGTATTTAATTGCGATTAATTTTAAATGTAAAATTATATTACTAAATTATTATTTTTATTTACAATATCTCTTGTGGTACTCAAAGAGACTTTAAACATTAAAAGCACGTTTTTAACGATTACAAGGCACACATTCAAGATTCAACTAAAGTTTTTTTCTTCATTTTTTGAATCTTGCACAGTCGTTATTAAGTAAATTTATTAATATTGTGGTACTTGGTAGAAATCAGTGGTTATAAATTCTTCAATTATTATATTGGTTAAGCTATAAATACATACATATATACTGCGTAAAATAACATAACATGCTCATGTTTTCAACATGTGTTTCGCATCGTGTAATTTTTATTCCTAAAAATCTGACTTTTATAAACCGAGTTTTTTTTGTAGAATAGAGAATGTTATTGATTTACGGGATACATATTATGAAACGTATCCTTTAGGTTAAAGATTTGAACTAGCTAAACTTGTCGAGAACACCATTATACAAGGCAGTTATCAAAAGGCTCATTTTCTAATCTCATTTTGGTACAATCAAAAAACAAA
>JAHZNC010004623.1:0-12241 GCA_027744095.1 Zhuqinia jingwanae | reverse complement strand
CTTTTTCATTGTGTAAAGCACAAGGATTTTGCGCACAAAGAAAAGAAAATGTATGACTTTTTAAGGCATTTGCTGCACATTATGTGATCATTAAAGTAAAATACATTTTCAAGATTTTTCTTTTTTTTAAAGTTAATATTTTTTATTGTTTTTCATTCATTAAAAAAATGTTTAAACATGACCATGTTTTTGACGATTATTGTAACAGGGAACAATGGAGAATGTATTGTTGAGGAAAGTGGAACTGTAAAATAGAAGCCATAAAACTGAGCCACGAAATGAGATACTCAAGAGGCTGTAAATTTGACAAGCTTTTCTTCTTCTTCTTATTGTCCCCTAAATCATCAGATTTAGATGCTGCTTCTGGTGCTGCTGCTAATAATAATTGACTATTTGGTTCTGAGGAGGATGCACAAAGTGTCTCCATCAACTTTGCCGTTTGACACGCATGAAAGGCAAAAAAGGGTATTTGAAGTACTGGGTGGTCCATTTGGGAGACAGTGCTCCACAGATCTGTACTTGACACTTTGACCATTTCCCAAATCTCTTGAATGGTCAGTGAGCTCCCATCACTGTTGGACATCGTGAAGAACATCATGGGCACACTGTAGCTTACACTGAAGACCACATCGAAACGACAAGTGAGTAGTGTTGGTGGTGATGATGTTTCTTCACTTGTTTTTCTTGCTAAGGTTCTCAAGGAAATAAAATATTCACCGGGGATGGCAGGATCACCTTCCTCACGCCAGGAGTCCCCTTGTTCTTGTGAGAGACTCAAGAAGCTCTTGCAAGCGGACACAAATTCTGTCCAGTTCATTATTATTTTTATGCACAAAAGTCAAGTGATTTGTTTTTTTTCTTTGTCCTTTTAAACACCTTTTCTTTTTTGTTCCGTTAGCTATTGTTAGTTTGGTTGTAGGAACAGCAGGAGAGGACTTGATTCAATTTCACTTGTAGCAGCAGCAACAGCAATGCAACAGGTCAGACAGGAATCCTGTCACAGGATATAGGTTTTACAACACGCAGGATCGATATTTACAACAGATTTATCTTAGTTGCTTTTACAACTACGAGTCAGAGAGGTCTGTGTAAACAGAAAAAAAAGAGAAAAAATAAAAATAATATGTAGTAATAATAAATACTTTTTAGAAGAAAAGGTGATGCTAGTAGTGGTGATGGTGGCATGTATGAGTAAGTGGGTATATAATTGACGGGCACGATATTTTAAAACTTGGTTAGATGCTTGTTTTCTTCTTCTTTAAAGTGCTTTCAAATATTTGCTAAAGAGGAGCCGACATTGTCATGTTTGTTTTTGATGAGTCATTCAAGTTCTCAAAGAAGGGTACTCGGTGACTCGGTGACGGTACTTTTTGTGTATTTATGGATACCTAATAATAATAATAATTACTGTTTGCTTGACTTGTTTGGCTTTGCCAATTTTTTTTCTTCTCAATATCTTTCGTTATTACCGAAATAATGCAACGCGCGTAGTAGTAGTGGGGACAAATGCGATGCACAGGTTGTAATTGACTTTCATTTTGTTAGTTTTTTTCTCCCAAACTCATAAAAAAGCTGTTATATATTTATATTTTTTTTAAAACAATATTTGCTTAAATGATGAAAATACGGGGATGCATTTTCAACAAGAATAAATTTTACGATCATGTTTTGTGCGCGCAATTTTAAAAGGAAACTGATCAACTATCCTATTTTATTGCCCATAAAAGATATATACACGCTAACCATATGACCTTTTTTCTAGTCAGAATATCCTTTTTTTTACAAAAATAAAATCGCTATAATAATGGCCATGTCCTGTTTCTTTGTTAAATAAAAAATGTGAAGATATTATTTGCCAAAAAAATATAGGTATACCCAATTTTCGTGAGGTTTAGATTAACAGAAAGCATCTGCCAATTAAGATATTTTTTGGCAATGGTCACAATAACAAGTCAGGTCACAAAAAAAACATATTCTTTGTAAAAAAAATATCCCATGCATCATCATCACTTTATACATCCCAAGAAACCGTCATCTTTTTTATTATCATCATCGCCATTTTCTTTGAAACTTTTTTTCACCCGTCACGTGTCGCATGACTATCATTAAAATAATAATAAGCAATTTTAAGGTTTATGCTATTCAAAAAATGTATAGCGTGTGTGTGTACTGGTTTTTTTTTGGATGTACCCGGTGGTGATGATGATGCACCACCAAAAAAAACTGTTATAATTATAATAGAAAACTATTCTTTGTAAAAAAAATATCCCATGCATCATCATCACTTTATACATCCCAAGAAACCGTCATCTTTTTTATTATCATCATCGCCATTTTCTTTGAAACTTTTTTTCACTCGTCACGTGTCGCATGACTATCATTAAAATAATAATAAGCAATTTTAAGGTTTAGTACGCTATTCTAAAAATGTATAGCGTGTGTGTGTACTGGTATTTCTTGGATGTACCCGGTGGTGATGATGATGCACCACCAAAAAAAACTGTTATAATTATAATAGAAAACATCTTTCCCTTCGTCACGTCTTCAGACAATAACAACAACAACAACTTTACAACCATATAGTCATGAACATTGATCAGAGTTACAAGTTTAGTGAGGCAATCAGTTATAATAATAATGATGGTGGTTCAAGATGAACAAAGGATTTCCTGGAATGGATTGTTTTCTTTGATCAGATACACAAATTTAACAAGACACACCTCTTCTCACACTTTTGAAATCTTCACTCTTAGAAAATATTCCACCCTCCCACTATAAACACCAACAACAACCCACAAAGGCCACAAACCCTTTAAAAATAATAACAACATCAGCAGATTCAGAATGGACAGGAACAAGAACAACAATATATGTAGAAACACAACCCATTTCATTTAAAAAATTGTACTCGCTGAACAACATCAATAACAGTATCACTATCACCAACAACCAACAACATCAACAACACACACAGCTAATCAAAATGAGTCCACCACCACCCATCCCAATTCACAAGAAGACCCAGTATTATTTTTAACAATGTTGAATGTTTATGTTTATCCATCACCACCACCACACGTCGTAGTAAAAAAATACAAACTTGGAAAAAAGGTAATTGCTTTTGCTCTCATGTTTGTCTGTCTGTTTGTGATGATGTCGAAAAAAAGGTATTGATCGGATATACGATTAGAAGAAAAATCGACTCACTTACTTATTCCCACCTTGATTTGTTTTTATTATTATAACTGCCGCTGAGAAAAGAAGATTAAGAGTTATACAGGTGTTTTGTTTGTGTGGACTCCACCTCTCAATTTCACCTTCATTTACCTGTTGATTGAAGGCTTATCTTCGCCAATGTCAAAATTACTCATTCGGAATCAGGAATAAGCAAATGATAGCTATAAAAACTCTCTTCAGCAGTAAAGTAAATAAATGGACAAAAATTGTGCACAAATAAATCCAGCCAAAGAAGGGAAATAATGGTGAGCAATGCAATAAAAAAATAAACGCATGTTTGTAAATCCATATCTTTCTGCTTTGGTATTTTTATGACTTCTTTTTGCTGTACTTTTCGTGGCTGAGCTCATGTCATTTTATTTTTTTCTGCGCATGCTCGCCCATTTTTATCAACTTTTTTTATACTTTTCACTATTTTTATTTCTCCTCAAGAAAAAAATATATAGGTACATATATCTACTCCTACAATCTAAATATCATCAACTTTTTTTTGCCTCTTCATAGTAATAATGATGATAATGATACAATTAATTATAAAAAATGAAGCTAAATGTTGACAGGATTTTCAAGAGAAATAATAAAGAGAAAAAAGATTGTTCTTTTGTGTATTTTTTTTCTTGTCCCATAAAACATTTTGTTGTCAGTTTTAACAATCTTCTTTGAATATTATGTATGTAGTATGAACATATATAATTAAACTTTGTACTTTGTATGGAGTTCTCTCTACATCCAACAAGACCAGAGAAAATGGTTTAAAAAAAAGTTCCGAGAGAAAAAACATATATAAGCTATACATGTTCGGAAAAAAAGTACACAATGTTGTTTTGATGTACAACAAGAAAAAGTGTTGTTTAATGAACTTGTATATATTTTTGTGGACATACATGTTATTTCATCCCATTTGCTTTTAATAATATTAAAACAACAAGGTATACTTTTGTATATATGTAGGTACATACATATTAAGTAAATGTATCTATTCTTGGCCGGGCATAAGCATCCGCGTGCATGAAAAATATATATCGTGCTCTGTCAAATCAAACCTGTCATTATAAGAATGCTCTACTCTTCTTCTTGCGTAATAATAATGAACATTGTTATTTTACGCTCAATTGACTTTTGTCTGAATTTTTTTTTTCATTATCTTTTCCCCTTCAAACTTGCAAATGTACACTTTTATACTTGTAGTAGCTTTTCAAAAAAATATAATGTATTTTTATGCATTTATGTATGTACCCAAAAAAAATATTGTTCTAAAAACACGACACAATTATGTGGGTGGATAGAGATTTTGTGGAACGGAAAGGCCTCGGGGTAGCATGTTACAAAATAACTACTTCACTTAATACTTTTTTTCAGGTTTAGTTCCGCCGTCCATCAACATGAATTAGCAGCAGGATAAAAACAGCAGCAGCATTTTGTTGCAATTTATTCCTCATTTAAACTGTGTACAAGAGAAAAATAATAATAATTGTTACTCTGTATATACCTATCCAACAGAATATTATTATCATCTTCGCCACTACATATACCTCCAACTACTACTGCATGGCATTATATTGCAAGAGGAGCTAAATAATGACTTAATTTAATTTTAAATGCCCGTTCAGATGATGATGATGATGGCGGTAGTGGGAGTTTAATGTAAAACGAAAAGTAATAAATGTACAAAGACAAATGGACAAGAATTATGGTTATTATATCAATTACAATTAAAATAATTATTATATACCAGTTTGCCATAATCATTATGAAAAATATTTATGATTGAGAGAACAAAATAATTAGGAATTATGTATTTCCAGTAGTGCTTATCCTGAATTTTAATATTTTAAATGTAGAGTATTTTTTTTATTATTGTAATGAAGCTGAGATTTTTTTTGCATAGTTGATAGTTAAGCTCATAAATTTTATGTCATGTTTTCAAAGAAAAGAAATAAATTTTTCTGTTTATTTCATTCCAGTAGTTTTTTCTTCTTCGTTTTCCCATATCCCGTGAGTATTTTAATAGCTGATCTGTCATTCCGCGTAAGGAAGTTGAAGACAAATATGGTAAAGGTGGTTTGGTATTTTTTTCTTCTTAGCTTTTACCACCGCCATCACTGTACCAGTGTGCATGGGCAATACATAATCATGCAAGAAAGCAGCAGCGTCCAATTATTTAAAATAATAATTTATTATCTATCAAATCAGTAAAGAAAAATTCCTTTCCATTTGTTTAAAAGTTGGTAGTATAGGCACACAAGGAGGGTCGCATAAAATGAGCCCTTTTGGTGGGCACTCAAATATTTCAGTGTCATTTCCACTTGGCAGCTCAATTCATTTCCAGCCACTTAAAGACGAGACTGCCCTTTGTGGAGTACTTTGAAAAATTATTTATTTTACAACGGGAGCGCCAAGAATCCGTCAACTTGCTATCCAAATAATAATATACACGTTTGCATTGCATCACCCTTTTCCACCTGAGTAACGTTTTTCATTGTTCTAAGAATAATAATATATCCTCCTGTTCATCATCTTCAAATTTCATCTCTGAAATGAGAAGAGCGACCCATCACTAATAAATCCAAGATGACATGAACAATCACTCATATTGAAACAAAACTTGAATGGAAAAAATGAAGCCTTAATTTTCAAATTTTCAATACTGACCAACTGACATGCTCAACATCTATATTTCAATACAGTTAAGTAGGTACGGAAATTGAGTATCAAAACCAATCTTCAAGATATGTAATTATTATTAAAAGATATGTTTTGTTCATTCTACTAACCATAACCATATAATCACACTTACAATTTTTTTTACAATAGCCTGGAAACTGAATGTCAGTCTATTACCCAACAAAAAAAAGAAGAAAATTGGAACTGACAACAACTGTCACTACCACACCACCACCACCATAACTGTAATAAAGATATACTCTCATTTTTAGGAAAATCCTCGTTTAAAAGTTTACAACCAAGCCATATGACATGGCTGGCAACATGGAAGGAAATACATGGAAAAGTTTTTTTTTGTGTAATAACAAGCGTATATCCTTCTTTCATAAGATTTTTTTTTAAACTTTGCTCGGCACTTTCAATTCCAATGCAACAACTTATTATTATTATTATTATCAAATCTCCTCTGTATTTTGTGTGCACGTTTTTAAGTAGATGATTAGGATTAGCCCCTCAGGCTAGAGAGAAGAAGAAAAAAATCTTACAAAACGAAAGGAAAATGAGAATCAAGTCTCATAGTCCAGACCATATTATACCAAACGGTCCTTTTCTTGTTCTCTCCTTTAACAAAATTTTTAAACTTCAAACAATAGACCTTCTCTTTTTTTACTTTGGGAACACTATGAATTCATGGCGGATGACGAGAAAAGAAGAAACCAAGAATACGATTTTTTTTGTTCTCTTCTTTTGACCATTATTATTACATGCGTGCTTATTCAAAAGGAAACAAGGCTCAAATCAACTCGAGAAGAAGACTTAAACTGCTCGGCTCCTAGTAATTTCTCCAGACACACAAAAAAGAACTTATCCTCTCATTGTATGTATATAGTTTATACTAATAACTGTTGACAGCTTAAATAAGGTAATATTTTTAACAACAAAACATGTGATGAGGAGCAAGAGGACAGCAGAAAAAAGAATGAAATCGCTTCTCTCTCTCTCTCCGACAAAATAAAATAAAATCAAAGTTTGAGAAGATTTAAAAAATATATAGATATATTGAGCGAGCTCAATATTCTTCCTCTTTAGAATGCCTTAAGGGTCTTCCTTTTCTTTACCATCTTAAATACGTAATATGTTGAGTATAATGAAGTAAAAAAAAAAGAATATTGTTCGCCCTGCTGCTGATCTGGTATCCGATCTGTCATTCATATAATCAGTTGTATAGAAAATAAGTTGTCGGCGGCAGTGGGGATGAAAATGGAGATAAGCAATCTTTTCTGGACGATACGCTATATTTATTGAGATTAAAAAAATAAGGGCTTGATTTTTTTCTTTTTTTTATTTGTGCTAAAAATCCATTTCACAGATCAAACAAGAAACGATAATAAAGTAATCACAGGTTTAAAAAAGGTAAAAAAATGTGGACAGATATTCATTTTCATTCTATTAAACTGGTATTATGATTTATTCATGAATCAATATTGAACGCTTAAATCGCAATCAGTTCACCTATATAGCTTTTCTTCTTCGGTTTCTTCATTCAAACCAGTAATATCTAATAAATAGCTTATTATTTCGATAATCTCTGTTCTGCTGATTCCCAACAATGGAATTATATAAGCCCTACAGATATGTATTCCTCAAATTGTAATCCGATAAGACATAACTATTCATCCTTGAATCCTCTTAAATTCTTTTTTATTTATAATTGTGCTTTAATTATTTAGTATACACAAAATATTCTACAATTATTATTTATAAGTCAAGTTGCAGTACTAATTGTTGAATCCTAGTGCTTTATTACCTACGTCATACAAATTTGTCGCTATCGTGATATAAAAAAAACATGACGGCGTTTGAATAATTCATTTCTTTTATTTTTTCAAGTTGGTTCCAAACACAATGTTTTTTTTTGTACCTATACACCTACTCAATTAACTATAACACGTACAAAAAAGATATTTTCATCCGGTATTTTTTTACTTATTTACTTTCCTATTATTATTATTAAATTACTCTTTGTAGTTTGTTCAATCTTTTTAAAAAATATTGAATTACATGAAAATCCAATATCCCTCCCGCCCACTACCACGTTCAACATTCAATCCAAAACCACAGTACTTTTCAATTTCCATCACTTACAAAAAAGTTAACTTGAGCACGTTTAAATGTTTAAATGTTTTTATTGTAATGATCATAATCCAAACAAAAAGATTTTCTTTGTTCAATGAGATTATTTGCTACCTCATATTTTTACTTGGCAGTTTGTGTTTAAGTGGAGGAAATTTGAGATTTTTTTTATTTCTTTATTTTTCTTCCACTTAACAAGCAACCACGAAAAAGTGTGTCGTTGTCATCGTGGAAAACCATTAATTTTTAGGATGACTCCTTTTGTCATCCTCCTCTCCTCATCATCATCTTCAAATTCCTCAATTCTACATATTATTATTTTTTCTTTCTAAATTTAAACCACTCATTTCCAACCCCCATACACCATTCCACTCTTCCACCATTAGCCAAACAACCAAAGTAAACCATCACTCAACCACTTTTCTCTCCAGGCTCAAAAGAGACATAATATTTCTCTTCAACCAGCCAAGTTTACTCTAGGAAAAAAATCTGGAACGGGCTCAAGAAGACATTTTCTTTTTTTTTTACAAATAATATATTTATTGCCAGCATCTCTTATTATTATATGTTATATAAAAAGGGAAACCTGATATCATTATTCATTTACATTTACGTACACACACACTACTTTATTCACAATCATCATACGTTTTGTTGAAAATAAAGCATCGATATAATAAGATCTCAATAGAAAGCAGCAGCAGCTGAACACAGAAGACCAAAGCCACAAAAACCAGAAGAAGTGCTTTGAAAATTTCAAGAAGAAATATTTCATCTTCTTTTAGCCTTGTGCTCCCTAATCATCATCATCATTCTCATCGTCGTCGTCGTCCCATCGCTTGGCACATGTTCCACGTCTCTGTTCACCATCAATTTTTTTTTATATATTGGAAGGAAACTAGTAATCATGTGAAGTGGAACAAGGGCCAAAAGTGATACACGAAGAAGAAGAAGAAGAAGCGTACACAAACCAACATCTCATCATCATCATCTCCCAAAAGGAAATCCTATACCCGCACACATCCTCAAAAAACTAATTTCCAGTCAAAAGGAGAAACTTTTTTTCTAAGGGCTCTTCGTTCATTCTCATAAAATAGGGGTTTTCAATGATAATCTTTGAGACTGTTTTTTTTTCAGGACACAGGCAAAACCAAGTATACATACAAACGTGTGTAAAAGTACGTCAGATGTACTAATGTGCCCATGATAATAATGAACATGTGAGATGCGTGTCAAGTCGCAGAGAAGAAGAGAAGGAACAAGGTTTCAAAGCAGCACAAAAAAGGAGGAGGATGCTGCTGACTTTTAACAAAATCCAAATCCACCATGATCATCATCGTCGTCATCTTGCACCCCGAGATAAACGATGTACCGTGTAAATACCCTTTACACCTTCAGTTTGCTTCTGTTCTGTGCTTCCAGTCGACCAGCAGAGATTCTTCAAAAAAAATGATCCCAAGAGCCACCACTACCATTACCACCGGAAAAATTCAAGCCGTCATAAATATCCAGAAAAGATATGATTATGATGGGATATATAGAATGCATTATCTCGCATCCAGCAGCCCGTATGTATGGGTGTATCATTTCTTAATTATTTTGTGTGTATTGTTGTTGTTATTAGGGGCATCTAGTCAGTCAGTCAGTCAGTCATGCATTTAATGTTGATTATGTTTACTACTGACACTGAAAGCACATCTGCTCTTTTTTCTGTATTAAACCTCTGCTGGACTTTATCTATTTTGCTCTGGTCTCTTTGGTCTAATCTCTATTGCTGCTTGATAGAATAAAGTAGCATGTGTTAGCCTTCACCTTCTCCGCCTGTACCATGTACAAAATGTTATTAACATCTTGTTTGGGTGAAGAAAAAAAGCATTTTTTACTTATTCATTGCATTTGTTGGAAGGTGGATTAAATGCACATATTATTGTAAACAAAATGACAATGAATCTAGCAGACTGAAATAGCAAAAAAACCGACAAAAAAATGGGGAAAATATTGTATACCTATTCACATTTTTGTAACTTGTAAGTGTGCGTGCGTACGTAGGTAGGTAGGTAGGTACATACATCGGAAATAATGTCAAATGATTTGTATTTTCAGCGCAAAGCGGTATTTTAGAGAGAGAGAAGAAAAAAATGAATGAAAAAATTATTTTACTACTTTATCGGTACAAAATTTATTTAAAACCTACATCCAAGTTTTTTTTCTCTTTAAGTGACCGACCACGAGACCACAAAAGACGACCGAAATACGAAATATCCTTGTTTTTTCTTCTTTTTCTGGACAATGATGTGATCTTGCATCTTGTTGTTGACTGCACCTCACAATATTTCCATTATCACCTTCGTAAAAGATTCTATTTATCATCACAATAACCACCGCATATTACAAGGTGAAACATTATATATTTCTTGTGAGTGTAAAGGGTGCGGCGGCAATATAATAAATGAATTTTATATTATCATACCTTTTTTTCTTCTCCTTTTGTGCAAAATAATAGTAACATTGTAAATGATATTTTTTTGTGTGTGTGTACTTTCGTGTAAGAAATAAATATAAAATGTCATGTAATTCTTGTTCACTCTTTTCTTTTTGTCACTCTAGTTCAAAACTGGCCGAGCGGTGGTGGTTTTACAGAGAGTTCAAATTCCTTTTTTTTTTTGTTCTTTTTTCGATTTTGATGGAAAATACCGCTCAGCGGTATCACCATCCCAACCACAAAGACCATTAATACCAAAACACACAATACACTCAACTATAAAATGTGTGTACATCTTTTGCATTATTGTCAATGGTCGATAATGAAAAAAAGGTGACAAAAGCCATGAAACTGGATAGATATGAGCCGAAAAGGTGAAAAAGAGAGAAAGAAGAAATAGAAGAATCATAAAAACGATGTTGCTTTACTATTGGCGGCAATGTGTATCTGTACATGTATTTATGTATGTGTAAAAATTGTAAGACATTCAACATATCATGTTGTACATGTGTTTTCCATTGTGATCTTGACAATGATGATATTGTGAAATCAAAATAATACCACACAATTGCCACAAATCTTTTATTTTATTTTTCCTCTGATTTTTTTGCATGGAAAAATGCCGATATTTGCCTTTTGCATATAATGTTTTTTTCCATTTTCATTTTCTTTCCATGTCGACTTTTTGTCAACACTTCACTCTGAATAAATGTTAAACATGGGATTTTTCTTGTCCACACTCCATAATTTAAAAAAGGATTTTTTTCTACACGAAAAATAAAAGAGTGCGAGTATACAGCGACATATGTTCATCTTATATACTTTCTGTGTACATAATGCGTACTGCATTATCATTTTATTCATTCAAAAGGAATGAATAGAAGTACAAAAGATAAGAAAAGAGGGATTTTGTGGAAAAAAGAATAAAAGGAAGAAGAAGAGTATTGGGTACATATGTTGTTGTCGGCCGGTCGGTCATTTTCATTTCACCAGTTGGCTACCAGATGTGGTCAATACAATGTGGCACGGAGAAAAATGAAAGAATATGGAATGATTAAGAAGAAAAAAGTGTTCATGTTGTATGTATTTATATATGCGGAAATAAAGGGAAGAATAGGAGATCATTAGTCATTCACAACTATTTTGGGTATAAAAATGTCACAATTTTTTTGTTGAATGTTGGGAAATGGGGCAAACATATGTACCTACAACCTATGTAAATGCAAAGAGCAATGGACAATGAAAGTGTGAGACATTTGATATGCCGCCACAAATAATGAAAATAGGTGTTAATGCAAATAGTGTAAAATATATGCATATTATTAGCAGCAACAGTGAAAAATATGTGAAACATGATAACCTTTTAATGTGACGATGTGATAAATTGGTATAATTATTCATGTAATTCAAACATGTACATAAATGTGACAAGAGGAAAAATTAATCTTAAGATTTGACCGGCGTTTAATATATTTTCCACGGTAATGAATAACTGGTAGTAGTTACAGGTTGTCAAGTTGGTCCATTGTGGTTTGTTTCGCAAAATACAATTTAGTTATATTATTTATAGAGCAAAATAATTGCGGTTTAATTACCTCGTCGGCCATTAGCATCTTTTTTGCGTGTTTTCTTCTTTTTCTTGTTCGGCCCAAATTTGGATGTTTACCCAAGAACTTATGACTTGTTTCTTAGTTGACACCTCCACAAAATTTGATGGTTGTATAT
>JAHZNC010004622.1:0-10263 GCA_027744095.1 Zhuqinia jingwanae | reverse complement strand
GCTAATGAAGGAATAAACAGGAATGAACAATAATGATAATGGATTTCTTTTTTTATAGAAAAAATAAATAAAAATATAAGCTGAAACAAAAGTCGTCACAACATAAAAGGGAAAAAAAGTTTTCAATAAACATATTCTCCTAATTTGGCTAATAATTCATCCAAGAATTCTTTTTTAGATAGAAAAAAATCCTACTTTTGAAATCTATTCACGGTTGTTTTTGTGTTTCATCATCCTCATCACTTGCTAACTACTCGCTATACAAATGCTACTACTCATTATTACGAGTTTGCTATTAATTTTAATTTCATCCCCTTTTCATCATCATCATTACATAATCAAGATCAGCTTCAGCAAAATATTTTTTGTCCCTTTGTCTTTTGTATATTTTATTATATTTATTCAGTTCACACCAAAATTAGTAGACAATTGTATTATTATTATAATGCTGACTGAAAAGCAAATGGATAGGAGATGAAGTTTTTTTGTTCTCAAAGTATATATATCTGTCTGTGATTTAGATTTAGAAAAAAAAATACACATATATATATATATGTATATTAAATTCACAAAAAGTCATATTATTTCAGTTTGAATTTAAATTCCTAAAAAAAATACTACTCTAGAACAATACCGGTTCTCAAATCCAAATACATTTCTGAGTCTGCTTTTTGTCTTGATTATTTTATACATGTTTTTACGTTTTTCTCTCCTGCTGACGACTTTTGTGGCATTTTCCATCTCGAGGCAACTAGATTTTCTGTCTAATATGCATAAATATACATAATGAATCCTATTTCTGAGTCTGCTTTCTGTCTTGATTATTTTATATATTTTTTACGTTTTTCTCTCCTGCTGACGACTTTTGTGGCATTTTCCATCTCGAGGCAACTAGATTTTCTGTCTAATATGCATGCCCATAAATATACATAATGAATCCCATTCGTTTACATATTCTTCAGAGCTAATCCATTTGGTTAATTCAGATCAGCCCCCCATCCCCATTCAATAACAACAACTACAGTAGTGGTAGCAAGCACATAGCATAGAAAGACTTTTTTTTACCACGACACCCCTGATTTTCTTCGACATTTTCTAAAACCTTTACATTTACTTTTCCATGATTTTAATATGATCATCATGAGGATGATGATTAGTTTTGTGAACCCCTCTCTGCCTTTCTTTTCTCGTAACCGTTGCGTTGTGTATAAAAGGTTTTTTCCTGACAATGCTTCCGTAACCTTGTTCTTGTATTTCCCATTCCCTAAATCAACTAAATTAAATTATATCTGAAAAGGAACCTGGTGAAGCTCTTTAAGAAATAGTGCTTGTGAAAAATTAGGAACAAATCCAACCCTTCACAACAGTCAATGATGATGATAGTGACGGTGAAACAAAAACGTTGAAGTAAGTTAGTAAAATATGTTATTATTATGAACAAAAAGAAAGGTAAGTAAATAAAGGGGGTAGGAAAGTAGGAAGGAAGCATGTACTTATATTATGCGGCGGCTTAATATCATTATCGTTATGAATATCATTATTATATTTGGAAGTAGGAAAGGGAAAAGAGCCCTTAAAATAATCTAATGATCCCAGCTGGGAATAAGCACAGGCAACAGAGCTTTGGACGCTTCAGATTTTGTTACAAGACAACCAGGAAGAGAGTGAGGAGTGGGATGTCAACAAATAAAGAGTATGCTATTGAATAAGCTTTAAAAAACCTGAAAGATTTGTGGTACATCAAAAAAAAACTGATGTGTGTTGTTAGTGGATCTCCGAAACGAAAACACACAAAATAAAAAATAGATCAAATAGACTTGGAGAACAAATACAAAATACGTAAGTTTATTTTTGTTGACAAAAATTGAACACCGGGTAAAAGATGTTATGTACAATTTGTGTGTGGAGAAAACAAAAATCTCAAGACGACTAATACATAAATATAGGCACATCATCTCATCCGATGAATGTTGTTCCTTTCAACTTCCAAGTTTCCTGGTAAATCGGATAGAAATGAAAACTCCGAGGAAGTAGGCTACTGGAAATCATAATGATCATCTATGAATCTCTTCCCTTCTGTTCTCCGTATTAATTCTGAAGGAGTATGAAGACTTAGCTGTAGCAGCCCAATATGATATAGTGTACTAGCAATGGCACTAATGAAGAAAACTGAGGGAAATGGTAAGTTGTGTAAGAGAGAAGAAGCTCGTTAAAGGAGAATTAAAGCATTTTTGGATGAGAGAGAGAGAGGGAGAGATGTGTATCGGGATTGAGGAAAAAAAGAAAATGGGGAAAAGAAAATAAGAGTCATCATAACCGTCATCTCTCTCCAGCATCATTTGGTAGACACATCCATTCATTCATTCAGAACATATCTTCCATTTTATAAAAAAAAAGACGAATGGAGAGATAATACCTTATTTTGGGTCTGCTTACTGTTCTACACTGCTGCTGGTTGATTTGGTCAGAAGGAAAAGTTTTGTCTCTTCAATTTTATATACAATGTTATGTTAACTTTACAAACATGAATACTGTATGCATAAATAGTGAATGGATATGTATGTATTGTATATACAGGAGATATACACATATTTTGATCAACTTTTAAGAAGTATAAAAGCAGCACGTGAGCGATCACACGACGGTGCGCTATAATTTCATCCATCCATCCATCCTATTTATAACCTCCAGTCTGCCTCCATAAGCCTCACTGTGTGTGAGTCATCATAACACTTTTATCAGCAATTTGGACCGACGTTGATATTGTTGATGATGATAAGGATTATACTCAACATAATAACAATAATAGTAATTTGAAGAACAATACAATATACAATGCACAAACAGTATTACTTGCATCTATTTCCATTACTCTTAGCCTTCTTATTAAGGTCTACGTAGTACAAGTCCTTTATCAAAAGGATACATGTCAATGTTTTTTTTGAAACGGTTTGAAATAAATATCTTAGCTGGGATGAGCTACTAGATAACATGGGGGAACGGCCAAACCCCTGGGGCTGGGGGAACGGCCAAACCCCTGGGGCTGGGGTAAGGGGCCACTATTACAAGATTATAACACGTAACAATTGATTGTTCATTCAACAGGTCTTATCAGTACACTGAAAACAAATGGGTATGAAATGTACCTTCGGGGAAGCGTGGGGGACCCTTCGTAAACAGTAACGACAACTGTATTTAGCACATGGCAAATTGCTCGTTTTATCTCACGGGGAAATGTGGTACACTTCTTACAACAATGAAGTTATGACGTAAAGTGCAGGTACTATTTTGTGCTGAACTCTGATGTTGAAACTTCGCACACCTTCCTTACAGCTTGAAAAAATATTATTATTATTACTATTACTATTATTATTATAAGCATTAACATTTTTTATATATGCATTCCTTGTATCGTTTTTTCCTCTTTTGTTTTAACTGAAATGAGACGATATATTTGATGTGAGGAGGGAAAAAGAATAGAAGTGTATCATAATCACAGGAGGATATCATTTTATTTCCGTTTCTTTCTTCTTTCCATTCTCTTTTATAATCTTTTCGCGTTGGGAAAAACCTTCAGGAGGATTTTATGAGAATTAAGTGAACATTATCTCTCGTCCTCATCCCGCTCCAATCTTCTCTTCTTCTGCTCATGTTACCCGAGTCAGATATAAAAACGGAAAAAGAGAAGGAATAAGGAATCTTTTTTTATATATATATATATATATTATGAGAAGATGCACAACAACCAACCAGGCTCACTTCTCATCTTGCACTTTCATTTGCCATACGGTTCCCCCTTTTTTCTCAAGTTGATCTTAATTAAAGGGATTAACATTTTCTGATGAGTAAAATCGTAATGAGAGGCTTTTTGTGTATACTGTCCTGAATACAGGAGTAAGTATATATACAACTCAAAGCTTTTGAGCAAAAGCTGAGATGAGAGGGATTGTGTGTGTATACTGCTGTAGTAATATATTATATGTCGGTGTATACATGGTATATATATATATGCATAATGGTGATGTGGTAGTAGTAATGCCTCTTTAAAAAGTATATTTTTGAGATGCCCATTTCTACTGAATCCATTAGAAAAGCTTGTTAGTCTTTTTAAATCAAAATCATCGTTATCTGCTCCCATGCTACTTACTATAGAATAATGGCTAAAAACCTTATGTACTCAAACCATTATACCTGCTTTTTAAATGCTAAAGTTAGTTTCACTTTTGCTCTCCGTTACTCTTTTTTTTAATTCTCGATAAAAACATAATGAGGATGATGATAATGTTAATGATATATATAATCATATCATCATCACTTCGCGTCAAGAGTCGAGAGCTTTAGTGCTGCTAGCTTATTAGCAGAGAGAGAGAGAGAGAGAGAGAGGAGCACAACAAAACAAGAACAACAACAAAACTGAAATGATAGAAAAATGAAGGGAAAAGAGATGAAGCTTTCTTTCCTCCTCTCTTAAACTTCAGAGCTTTCAGTTTAAATATTTTATCCTTTTTGCCTGCATTATTATTACCATTTTAATTCTTTTGGCTTATTGGTGCAACACACACACACACACACATATACTCCCGTTTGTCAGCTTGTCTGCTTTGAAGAGAGAAAAAAGACTTCTTCTGTTATTCCATTCCTCTTTTGTAACGTTTTTTTTAAAGTTGCTATGTCCTATCATCTTCTTCTTCCTTTTATAAGCTTTATATGCTTGCATAGATATTATGTATTTATATTTAGTATCATTTTCATTCTTTTTTCAGAAGCAAAGCAAAAAGTGCCTATTTGTGTGCGTTGCAGCTAGCTCTTTCGCTGATTCTGACTGACTGACAGAGATTTGGCTCTTTACAACAAAGTCAAGTCATCATCATCCTCGTCGTTTTGTCCTTCATCATGAGATCGCCTTGTATTTAAGGAGCTTTGGGTTTTACTCACTTTAGAAAAGAGAATAATACAAAAAAAATGCTATCAGCAGACATCATACAAAAATATCTTTTATTTCTTCCACTACTAGTGCTGCTGTTCATGCAAAACTGCTCTAAATACTTTAAACAGATTCACTATATGAAATGGGATGGGGAAGTTGAGGAGAATGGAACATAGAGCCTTGTCGTGATAATAAAGTAATAAATGAGCAATGATCAAGATTTGCGCGTTTATTCTACTTATAAAGTTTAGTTTAATACGTACATACATTCATCCACATGCATGAATGTATACACGTGTACTTATATACCTACTATATTCTTGTATGGCATGGATTGAGAAATGGAAACTTTTTTTTGTGCTAATTTAAGTGGCTTTCCGAATTTCTAGCGAACACGCAGAGAAATGATAATGTGAATAACTAATTTTTGAATATGCGCAGTTATGTGTATCTCAAATGTTAATAATGTTCAATTTTTTTATATTTCCAATTTAATCCGATGATGTTTCTTGATATAACTTAACCAGTAACTTGATATGTCTTCTTCTTCATTTCCGTTTTTCCTTGTCCTCCGCCACCAAAAAAAGACTAGATTTTTTTTGTACAAAGATTTTACCAAGCCATTTGGTTCCATTTAGCAAACGATTAGTTAACTTTATCTCAGTCTTATTCTCACTTGCAACTTTTTTTTTTGTTAATTTGAATTTGAATAAGATTTTTATCGCCTCTTAACAAAAGCGCTCTATCCTCATTCATCCCGTTTTTATACAAAAGAGGAATTATTTTGCGAATAAAAAAAGAGAATCGTGTGGTGCTTGTGAAACGATTTTTTTTTTTTTTTGCATAATAGCTCTTTTACTTAAGACGAAGATGATAGCCCGTCCGTCCATGTTGTCAAGTATGTAAGTAGATATATACATGTGCGCAGAAAAGGAGATTTTGTCTCTAATTCTCAGAATCACACAAGAGACAATAAAACGGATGGATAATATAATGAATAAGAGTTTTGAGGAATCTACTTGCATGAAGGTAAGGATTTTTCTGCTAAAGTGGAGAGCAGGGTCTTATTTTTTCCTTTGATGAAGAATAAGAAAATAAGGAGAAAAAAGTTTTATTCTTTTGACTTAATATCCTCACTTTTGTCATTGTTGTCTTTATGCAAGATTGCATTCATATTATTTGACTATATGGAATGGAATTATAAGAGTTCATTTTGCCATGTCACAAGAAGATATAAGATAACATGACTTGCTTGTGGTGGATGAAATGAAAGAGAGAAAAAAATTATTTAAAAAATTTGTACGGATGTAAAATAAATTCATTCTATATCGTATCAGCGGATATCGAAGTTCCCTGAAGTGGTCAAATCTCCGTTTGAATACCTTTGTATATAATTTATTTGAACACATTTAAAAATTCTTGAAATGTAAATAAAAATTTGTTTTCTCAAAATCATCACCCGTGTTATTTGTCCCCCTGCAGTCGTCGTGATTAAGGATGACCCTCTTCTTCCATTTACTTTCCTGAGGATGTGAATGCTTATGATAATCGTCCCTTAATAAAAGATGATGCATTTGTCACTACCAACGCATAATATGTCATCACATCACTACTACTCCTGAATCATGACTACCAAGAATATGAATTCGAGATTATGCTTAAATACAATATTGTTGTAAACGTGTACGTGCACATACAACCATATTATTATTATATTCAATCCAATAATACTCTTTAAATTTTCGTAGACAAAACGACCGTTAGGTTGTGAGCATTCTTTCAAAAGCTTAGTAAAAGTAAAAAAAGGAATATATATGCAATTAATCCGCATTATCCCATACACAAACTGGTTTAGTTTTTTAATATTGTACGGACATAATTTCACATACAACAGTTTGTGTACATTGCTGGCAGTCTGCATGGACGATATATGAACACTATATTACTATACATACCCCAAAAAAAAAGCTAAGTCACTAAGCTTTTAAGCACACAACGCAATACGTAAGTCTCGAATTTATATCAAAGATCAACAAAGCTAGATGACTTGGAGGCATTTTTTTTATCAAGGTGTGTAATGTAATGTACTTGGATGGATTTAGATTCACAAACACCGGGTACCTTTAATTCAAAATTAAAAACACTATCCCAACAATAAGAAATCCCAACAACTCTAAATTCTAATTATAAGAATTTTCTTTGTCTACCAAGTACGCATTCGTATATCATTCTATTATTGTTTAGTTGATGAAAAAACCTTTACGCCATAATATATTCAACTTTCCGCTAAATTCTGTCCGTTCGAGTAATAATAGTATAGACAGCGGTGAATGTATGCAAAAGAAAAGAATACTAATGTTTGCATCTTACCTAGTGAGAGGTTATGTCCTGCGAGAAGCCCACCGGGGTCCACAAAGTCCACCATGCCCAATGCTCCCGCTAGAGCATGTTGAGGGGGATGAGCTAAGTGCTGGAACGCGGGGTGACCATGAAGACCGGTCATTTTCTTTCCCCCCATGAGTCCCAATCCCAAACTGCCATTAGCTAGCAGCGAGCCACTGCCACCATGATCACCACTAATATTGCTGTTAACCAATCCACTTTTAAGTCTTTTGCTTGGTGGTGAGAGATCCATTCCACCTCCACCAGCGACTGCCGCCTTCACAATTGCTGAACCAGGCATTCCTCCAATTATACTGGAAATACTTGCCGCAGGGTGATGTAAAAGTTTAGTTCCAGGTGGCGGAGGATAATCTAATCCAGCGATTCCTCCAGCGTTACTCCCTCCACTTACTCCCGGAGACACCACACTGTTGTTTCCAATTGCAGCGGCTGCTGCTAGCAAGGCTGATTCACCAGCAGTTGCATGAGATGCACCACAACCACTACCACCAGGAACAGATAGCGACACGCTGGAGGATGTGTTTGTTATGACAGCACCGCCAGAGCTGGAGGAAGAAGAAACAATGGCAGATGCAGAGCCTGCACCAGTTCCACTACTTGGAGAAGAGGATGGGTTGGACGAGGAACACGAGCCAGCACCGCCACCAACTATTCCTTTCCCCTGCAAAACACAGAATAAAAGCTAGTGGACTCCTGCATACCATATATAGTAGTTGTTGTATAGATAGATGCCAGATTATTTGCAGTTTAGTAAAACATCAAGCCTAATAGTATATGCACAGCCAAGTGAAATATAAAATACACTAATCCCGTACATGCATTTTCTACTTTCCCCTTTCAGTTCTATCAAACACATACATTACACATACCTACATAGATAGAGTGGATAAGGATTAGAGCAAAATTTTCTCCGAAACAGTTTCCTGCTTAATCTCGACGGATATACATTTCCCTTCCTTTCTCTCAGAAAGAGAGAGGAGAGAGGGGCTTTTTTGTTATATATAAAAACCCCAAGAACCCAACTTGCATCGTCGTCATATGATGATGATGATCCTGAGCAAGCAGAGAAGCATCGTATCACCAGACATCCCATGACTTATAATATATAACACGTTCAGTAGCTTAATAATCTATGTGTGTATGTATCCTACAGCCCGAGAGAGAGAGAGAGAGGGAGAGAGATGGGAATATCTCTATCCCTTTTTATCTCTTCTTCGTTTCTCCTTTTCACATTATCCTCATCTCTCTTGTCTGAAGCTGCTGCTTTCCTGGATTTAAATGGATGAAGGGAATGGAATGGATGCATTTAATTATACATCACTCAGCTCTCAGCTCAGCAAGCAGACATTCATTCGTTCCAGCATGATGATGATCATGATCACCATAATACCATCATGAAGCATGCATGGTGCCGGCATCACCACATGAACAACAGAGAAAAGAGACATATGTACTATACCTTATAAAGTATAATACATAATATGTACATACATAATGGTAACAGTGCCGAGTGTGCATGGATAAAGATTATTTCTTCCTCTGTGTCCCAATGGCATTGCTTTGCATTGCTTACTTCTACTGCTGCTGCTGCTACCCACTTCACTCACTCACTCACTCAAGTCATTCACTTCACTTTTCTCTCAGTTGGAAAGAAAACAGCTCATTTTCCTCTTCTTCCTACCACCACCACCACCACTACCACTACTATCCATTACAATACCCAAAAAAAAGGTAATACACCGTATATAAGTATAAAAAAGGGATATGATCATCATTGCCACCATACCATCAAGTTATGTGCGTTTTATATGTAAAATAAAATACAGCGTGTATACAAACAAAGTTGATGATGGTTTATTATTATCAGGTCAGGATCAGAAGAACAGAACATCAGCGTCAAATCATCCTTCGCAGTATTTCTCATCAACGTCGTAGTCATCGTCCTCCTCGTCGTCATCATCATGATTGCAGCAAAGAGTCCAAGTCCAAACCAGGGATTAATCCCGCTTTGAAATCCTTTTTCTGTATCCATTATCTATCTCATCCTATCCATCCACCACCCCTCTCCTCCTCATCCCATCATCATTCGTGCCATACGCAGAACAGAGAGAAAATCATTTTGCTCACTCATTCATTCAGTCGTTCAAAAGCAAAAGCTGAAGCTTAATAAGAATAATATCATCCAAGAAGACTACTACTACTCCTACTATCCATCCATCTCTCCTTGGGAAATGCATTCATATAATGTTTATCTATATGCGATATCGAAAGAAGAGATAGAGATATCTTTTTCTATTCCATGCAATAATAACAACAACAACAGTACGAGCAGAGCAACAGCAAAGAAGAAAAAAACTAGTTTAGTTTAATTTCAGTGTGTATCTGCCTGTCTATGTATGTATGCCCACCAGGAGGAGATGAATTAAGAGAATAATACCGCGTATATCCGGATCACATGAAGCAGAGAGGGAAAGAGAGAGAAAGAAAGGAATAATCTGCTCGGCTCTTCTTCTTTCTGTCTTTTGTCTGAAAATCCAGGGAGAGAGAGAGAACCTTATCTCTTCTTTCCTTCCTTTCGCTTTTTCCATTATACCAAGTGCAATGTATAAATGATAATAATAATAATAATGCGCTTATACAGTATGTGTTTGGATTCATATAGAGAAATGTATGGTGGTGGTGGTGGTGGTGGTGCTCTGCTACTCAGGCTAAAAAGGCTTTTATGGAGTAATAATAATGCCCAGGGAGATAGAAAAGAGGATAGATTGTATAGCTGCGTGGATATGGATATGGCTCAAGGCTTAGGCTTAAAAAGAAAATCGGGATTAGCATTAGAGCTTTAGAACAAAAGCCTATTATACCACAGAAATTGTGTAGCTAGTAGAGTACACATGTATATTCATCATCATATATGAATTACTGCAATAATTTGT
>JAHZNC010004621.1:0-12435 GCA_027744095.1 Zhuqinia jingwanae | reverse complement strand
GTTAAACACTTGAATCTTCATCCTTTCTACTATCTGTGAACCTACCACTTCCAAAAAAAAGGAGTGCGATTATTTGTCTGATGTAATATTTGTAAATTCAAGCTTGTTTATATATATATACACAAGATAAAATGTAAGGTGAAGCGACTTTCGTAGATTTGTATACAAAATATACATGTATGTGTCTATCTACATTTCCTATACAATATTTGATTGCAAAATGCAAGTACATTTCACAAGGACTCTTCAGAAAACCACAAAAATCATGTCAGCGAGTGTATTGACTTCTTATGTACATATCTAGGTTCCCTGCAGATTTCTACAGAAAATTGTAAATCGATAAACATAACGCCGTTACTTGTTAGTGGCGTGTTTTGAAGCTTTCAAAGACACGTACCTAGTACATACTCACTATATACATTATGACAGGCCATCACACTAACTTAATACCTTATCTTTTCTTGATCAGTCGAGATCTAGAAAAATGTAAAAATTCACGCCATATCATTTGGGGAATTATGATCCAACGCCAACTACTCCTGTTACATGTCATATCCTTAGGAAGACGTGCAGCTAAACATCAAAAAGGAAAAGCTCTAACAACCAAACTAAAAGCGTTACGTCTTGAGTGGCATGCTAATGGCAAATCTTTACATGCACGTATATAATTCTTTTTTTTGTTGATATCACCACTTTTAGTTGACTGCGAATGACAACTTCGCTATAAGAACTAAAGAAACTTTGACAGATGCAAAGAACGTTGTCTCAAAATTCCAGTAGTAAAATGGGAACGTGAAAGGGGTAGTTTGGTTGAGCAAACAAAATAATACTACTTGAAGGTCTACATCCCGGAAGAAATACATTACGGTTCCATATAAATAAACTATTTGAAATCCAACAACGTTTCGACCTTGCGCCGTGCGCACTTACAAACTGCTTGATTAGGGTTACCGCGGTTTGTTAGCGTAGCTATTGTGTATCAACTGACATTTTGCGACTTTTGACAATTAAGTAGGTACAATCAAAATAAAAATAATAAATACACATGTGTGCATATCTATGAAAAGCTATATATAGGCACGTTGATCCTAAAATAAACACTAGCCTGAATTTGAACGTACGTATACTATTCCTACTGCTACTACCTTTACATGTTTCCCAAACAGTACACAGTATTATTTTTATGTAGCAAATTGATGTATTACCGAAATGTGAGTCAAGTGAGACAGACAATTATTTATTACTATACTCATTGTCAGAAAAGGGGGAAACATGACTTTGCCATTATGACATTCAAAAGAACCTTTTCAAGTTCACGAATGAATGATCAATTAAACGTTAAAGGCAACATGAATCGTTGTTTGTTCACTTTCTTTCCAAGGTATGTAGCTTACAGGTCGTTAGTTAACCTTGTTCTCTGCTCCTTCTGATATTGGTCGTTGAATGTATAACACTAAAAACTACCTTCAACTTTCAGTTAAAAGGAATATATTTTCTCCATTCTCCCTGTGACCTTTCATCACTGATTCTGTACACATGCCACAAAGCATCCTTTCTATTGAACATATATAACAACAAGCAAACCGTGTACTAAACCACAATAATAAACACAAACAGTAGGCATCTCATATAAATAATAGACCCTTTCTTTCCTGCTATTATAGTAGCTTCAGCATACATGCATGTGTGTGTGGCTTGTTGGTTGTAAAGAATATAAACAAGACAAACTTCTGTTCAATGGAAACTGCCTTTTTTGTCGCACACACAAGAATGAATAGCAGTAGTGAAAGAACTTTACGGCAACGATAGCAGTGGTTGGTGGTGGTGATGCTTTTGGTGGTTTGGTTCGGAGAAGCTGTAAAAGTCTCCGGGTATGTAAGCCCACCAAGCCCCATCTTCTACAAAAGTAGCGAAATAAAACCTTCTAAACACATTTTGGTAATCAGTGTGCCGTCAAAATGTGAGTCTAGATTGATTCATTGTAGGATCAGAGTCTTTATGAAGAATAATACCCTTTTTAAAAGAGTATTTGGGAAGTTGCGGGTGATTTTTTTTTTGGAAATCACTGCAAATTTTGACAAAGGCCCCTTAAAAAATTTAATGTTTGCTACAATCTACTACGGACAAGCACGACTAGTAAAATAAGTATAATAATTTAATGTCGGCTATACTGATCACGCGAGAGCAATAATAATAGATTAACAACAACAACAAAAAACTCTGAACATAAATAAATAAATAAATGAGCACCCTTCCTTTCTTTTTTATATCAACAACAATACGATAACGATACTACGAGAGTATATAGTAGTAGGTACTTTATGTGCGTACCAAATGAATGGTAATTTGCGTACTTGCATAAATATATTATGTGAAACTCAGGTTTTATAGCTTTTCTTGCCTAGAGATAAACTTTGAAAGAAATCAATTATTTATTAGATTAGCTATATTAAAAAGTATATAATCTCGTGAGATCAAAAGGAATAGTAAACGACCAGTAGAGAAGATAGGCGTCTTGATACAGCCACTAACACCAAAACTCGGCTGTTCAAAAGAATCAGGCTTCATAATATACAGCATATTACTCTTAAGTATGCATGCATATATACATTGTTGTATCTCTTTTACTCTTGCACTTTCATTCAGCTTGTATACTTGTACTGATGCATTGTGTAGTACAAAAAGTGTACATAATATATTTGAGCAAGGATGTTATGCATGACAAAAAGAACAAAGTAATTTATCATATCTATCCCCGCAGATTCTGGAAATATGTACATCTCCCCGACATCCTCTAAGCAAACCTAGAGCTGTGTAGAGAAAATGCTCAAAGTTGAACGTAATATTATATTAGTAGACGATAATGGTGGGTTAACAGGCAATTCGTAATTCAATAGAGTCGCCCAGCCAGCTACCACCGCACTTTTAGATATTATTACAGAGAGAGAGAGAGAGAGAGAGAGAGAGAGAGAGAGAGAATCAGCACTATAAAGAAACTAGAAAATCCATTACGTCTAAAATCCGTACACACTGTCATTAGTCACTTCACTGCTGATAGCATTGGTGGCAACGTAAATGGTGTATGGTGTTGTAGTAGCAGTGATGTTGAATGACTATATAACACAAGAGCTTGAATTGAGAAAAAGTGTCTGCAAGTAATATCCCAGTGAAAATTGCCTGAAAGTTGGGGCTATGAAAATAATAACATGGAAGATGAATAAAAGGCTTTCATGTACCCTGTCTGTAATAGAATCTACTACTACTACTACTGCAGTTGTAGTGTTTGAGCATTGCGAGAAGATAGTTGGTTTTGTATTTGGCTAGTGATAAATAACTGGACCAGAGAGCACTAAAACAAACATATGTATACAGATGTATATGCTGGGAATAAGGACAAGTACGAATACAAGCTTAACATGAAAATAACCAAGCAAAAAGAGTTGCAGAGAGTGGGACACACACACACACACGCACACAAATACATGTCCAAAAAAAGGCACAATAGTCATGTAAATTTTTGGCAGTTAAAATGCAATGAGAAAGTTTTTGCTCCAATTCACAAACTACACACGAATCCCCATTTGGACATTGCCCTTTCCCTACATTTATTCTGAAATTGAGAAACGCTAATTTCGCTTTTTGCATGAGAACACAAAAGGTCAATGCTACTAACACTAACACTCACCACAAGACAATACACAGATGTATACATACCTACCTAGCTGAGTCACAACATCACAACTCAATTGTATTTATAATGCAGAAAGGAAGTGCCTGTCGGCCTAAGAGATATGAGATGATGAACAAAAATGATTTACAGCTCCCTAGCAAGGATTGATATATAGTCGAAAATATTACCTACGAGCCATGTTTGTAAGAGTCGGTGAAGTTGTCAGTGCAGTTTATTATTTTGATAAACATTATACATACCTACATAATATGACAACCCTATCCACGCAAGTATAAAGTTTTCTAACCTGTGCGTATACTTTTTTTTGTACATGTACACTGTGTACGTAACAAATAAAGAGCTTTCATCATCGTCATTCACGTTTGCACGATATAGAATGAAGCTAATTTTCTGCTACACCTGGTTTAGTCTTACTACAAAGTAGAATAACAGCATGTAGCCTCCCCCCAGCCCAGCCCCAAATAATATCACAATAGAACACAAGTTGAGTTATGAATGATCTGATTACAAATGATAAAAACTTCTCTTATCATCATCACCACAACAAGAGCCATAACAAAGTTTACAAAGCATAATTTAATATGGCGCAATATAATATTTTTTAGACGAATTCGATTCTGTATTGAGTGGTAGCAGTAGTTGCTGCGCCTCGTGTGATGTGTGTATGAGTGAGTGTGTGGGCTCAATTGAACAAAATTGCCAAGTCATACTACCCGCAACATACCAATGATTTTTTCGGGAGAAAGTAAATCCCTTTTCTTTGAATTTTCTCTATTGTATGCCTTTTCCCTTCATCTCACGACTCTTCACTAGAGAGAAGATACCCATGTAATGCTACATTATTTTCACTTGAGTCAACCATGCTGTGCCGGTTGAATTATTTCTGGGGGATACAAAACAACATAATGTGTGGATGGTTATATGCTACTAGCTCTATTCTTGCTAGCGCGTGGTGGTGAAACTGAAGTAGCACCAGATACATTCATACACAATAGTAATAAGTGTATATAGACATACGTAGGTACTATATTTATTATACTATTATTTATGATTTGTAGCGAGCAAGATGTGTGAATACAGAGAGAAAGAGACATACATACATACATACTACAGTGTATGTATTTATTTTACCCAAGTACCGCATTATATTTTTTTCCTTACCAAAAAAAAACAAACAAAGACTTTATCTTCTGCTCCTCTCACTACTACTACTACACCGCATGCATGGCAATTCTATATGAGGCAATATCAACATAGAATCGAAAATCAGTCATGTGAATAGAAGGCGTGTAGCAGAACTGAATCTTTCACAAAATGTCAAAGGATTCCACAAAAAAAAAGTATTCTCAATCAAAAAAAACCCACATGTGCTGCTTGCTATCCATCGGGTATTATAAGTGCATTGGTTATTGGAGAATACCTACCTACCTACCTAATATCAAAGATTACATGAACTAAAAAAGAGTACATAGTTTCTTCTTATTCGCCATCCTGTACAAATTCCATTACGAATTGAATACTACCACTATAATATGACCATAGTTAGTGGATGAAACACTTTTTTTACCTACATCAAAAGTAAATTTGACACATCAGTATTTTTTCTTTTACATTTTTCTCTTGAATCTCTCTACAAAAGTACTTGCTCATTGTGCGTGATATTTTATGCAGATATGAAATCATATCACAATCAAAAAAAACCCAACTTTTTCATGACGCAATACAAAAAAGTAGTCTATTATTTTATCAGTTCCACCAACCGTGCTGTGTATAAAGAAACTTTTTCTGGTATAAACTCAATAATCTATAACAAAAATATATATTTACATATTGAAACTTGAGACTGAATGCATTCGCTAATATGAGGAGAGATACAAGAATGCGGTGTGTGTGGTATCCATATCCAGAAAAAAAAACCATAAGCATGTCAAGATAAAGAACACTTTTTTTATTGTATCTCTCTAACCCTTTTCTGTCTAAAGTACCCGTCGAGAGTCGAGATTCATTCAAAATTTCCATCTTGCTCTCAAAATGCAAACCTTCCATGTAAATACAACTTCGCATATGTATACACCAAGTTTCACTTACCACGATGAAATTCTCAAAAAAAGAAAATCTTTTGCATGTATGTATAGGTACCTACATACATACATACATAAATACCTATAGGTTTACTATTTTGCATTCCTTCAAAAC
Organism: Zhuqinia jingwanae; assembly: GCA_027744095.1. NCBI lineage: Eukaryota > Metazoa > Arthropoda > Collembola > Entomobryomorpha > Paronellidae > Zhuqinia > Zhuqinia jingwanae. The sequence goes on along the minus strand of JAHZNC010004621.1, from coordinate 6,548 downwards.
TGCACTTCTCATCTGTCAGGATTGATGCTAATCTTTTTCCCTTTTTTTCTTCCATTTTATTTCTCTTTTTATTGGAGTTCCCATAAAGCTATTGAGATAAGAAAAAAACCATACTCTCTTCTTATTACTATATGTGCTATATAATGTATATGGGATATTTGGTATAAAAAAAATTATGTGCATGATATAGCGAACATTTTTTTTGAATAGCATACTATACATATGTACATATATATATAATAGAGCTCAATACAAAAATAATATTGTTGAATGTCGAATTTCTCTATTCCCCCCATAAAAATATCTACACATGCGGATGAACTGAAAAAACTGCTCTACTCTACATTTTACCTGCGCCCGTGGTAGCAGTATATTATATTATAAACTAGAATATACAACGGGACTTCCTCCTTCAATAAAGGATATTGTCTCTATCACCAGGAAAAAGCGGGCATCGTTACATTACCTCAGGTTTCAGCCAATAACATTGTACTTCCGCCAGGTTGAATGGAGTATAATAGCTGGTGATGATGTTGAAAGTGGAATATGTACACATAAATCTATTTACATTATATGCATTATATGAACTCTTGTAAAGTAGAAGAATTTTATGATGAAGGTACATGTTTAGAGCGATGATAAAATTACTGTACAAAACTCACTCTTTCCTGCTACCCCTTGTTCAACTCCAACTCACTCAACAATATGCCTTCACATGAATGAGGTTACAGACATCCTATATATAATCATAACAACGAATGTGAGTACAAGTACTACTACACCTCAACCAAACCACCAACAAAAAGAATTCCCATATCACTTTCGATCATCCGCCGTTCTCTTTATCGCAAAATACAATGAGTGAGAAAAGCCAATTCTTTGGAGTTGTGTATATTTTTTTCCACTTCTTTCCTTTCCCATCTCTCTCAAAACACCTTGTCTTTCTCTCTATCTATCGGTATCTTTTACCACAACAGTATATTATATTATATGTGCATATATATATCTCTTTATTTATTACTGTTTTTCCTTGCAATCCTCTTTTCTTTCTTCATTTACTCCCACTTGGGAAAAATCTTTTCACCTCACTGCTAAAAGCTTTTCTACTCAGGTTATATTATTATTCTCTGCCCAATCAAAAGTGATTCATTCATTTCTCCGGTTGCCCTTATGTTTTTGTGGTTAGCCACATCTCAAAATCATATTGCGTAATATATCATCATGAGCAGTTTTGTATGTAAACCAATTGCTAATTTTCTGTGCTTCTCAAAAGGAAATATTAAGGGTTTGTAGATTTTTTAGAAGACGCTCACAGAAACGATGAACAAGCAAAGAAAAAATTGCTTGAACAAATTTAAATGTGCCCTTGTTCTTTTTTCCACCACTATAGATAAAAGGAACTTCTTCAACAAAGAGCAATCAAAAAGGACAAAAAAGGAATATTTTTGCTTTATAGTGCTTTGTGTTAGAAGAACCAAGAACTCTTTCATAACAACAACAAACGTGTACTTAGGCATATATATTATATATAGCGAGCACATTTGTACAACAATGAAATGTATACGTATATTTTTAATGGCTTTTCGCCAAAACTCATGCCACCAACAAAATTACGCAATAAAATTTCTCCAGTTAAACAAAACCACTATTTTTATTTTCGCAGGAATAGCCTGCAATATACACACACACACACACAGTCATGATGGAAATAAGAGGCAGCCTCTTAAGCATGACATGCCATAATAATAGTAATAATAAGTATACTACAGGCATGCTCGCATGCTCATGCATTAGTATTTTTGTCTACTCAAGTTTCTGTTACGGAAAACAATAATAATACGCCTACATTATTTCAGCGACAGAGAGACTTTCACTAAAATAGCATAAAGCCCTAAAAGCTACACGAACATTTCACATTATTGATGGACGCGTCTTCTCTCTGGAAAAGCTTAAAAAAATAGTGTGTGCTTTGTGTGAGATGATGATAAAATGTATAGGGTTAAAAGCAAAAAGCAACTACAAAGTACACATATGTACATTCATATGGATTATAGATAGTACTATTTGGTATACATATACATATATATATATATTTATGCATAATTTTACTCCGCCATTCGCTGAAATGCTCAATAAAAATGCAATCCATTATACATTTTACTTGTAAGTTTATCGGACTAGATACAAGAAAGTAGCAAGCAAGTATATATTTGTATAAAGCTCATATTATTATTGTGCAGCTAAATACTGATCATGTAACATTTACTTGCGGGGTTGATGGCTGCATGCTACATTACTGTAAAAGTATATAGAGTAGTATCACATGATGATAAGTGAACTAGACTTGAATACCAACAATATTCTTTGAAAATTCTATATACATACATACACCAATGCCATAAGCCAAAAAGGAGAACGATTTCAATGAAAAATAAATAAAACTTCCAACAAAAAAAAAGGTCTTCAATCAAACTGCTTTCGTCTTCTCCGTAGCATTTCTGTTTTTCTATTTCTCTCTCGCTAGGAAAGGAATTACTGCTCGAGTAACGGATCTTCTGACATGTACATACAAATAGACCTAGGCACCCAGGCATATACATTTTATATTCGTACATACAATGAAATGAATATGGATTATTTGATATTACATACATTAGCCTAATATTTTTTCAAAGATATTTTTTATATAACTTTTTTCTTTTCTCCCTCCCTTTCCCCCCAACCAGACAAACTCCAAGAAAAAACGACATCATTAACGGAAAAGAAAATTACTCGAGAATCAAGGGAATGTCTGCTGGGTTTAAAAAACAATTTCATTTCATTCGTAAAATTACACTAACAGTAGCATATATATACCTATTACACTTTTGTTAAAAGCAGTAGTGGGGTGGGGGATAAAAAAATTTGTACCACAGAAGCATACTTACTACTTATATCATACAATATTATACCTACTATATATACTGGCACGTTAAAAAAAAACTTGAAAGGAGGGAACGAGCGGGATATATAATAATAATAATAATAATATTATTATTATTATTATTCTGAATATCATGAAAAGAGCTAACTATCTTCTTTATTAGGTATACCATTACAACTTTCACTCACTAACATATGGGCTAGCAACAAGTTTTTACATTTTGCTAACTTCATTCGCACATTCAGCTAACTCCCCGTTACCACCAACTTTTAGAGAAATAATAGTTTGCGTAGGTATTCACAATGCTTCAAGTTTTCTCAACTTTCTTTTGCATTTATAATATATCCACTTTACTTCCTCTCTACTACGCCATCGCTTTATCCCCCAAGTATAACACAAGCATTTTGAAGATTCTTCTTGGTGTGTTTTCTTACAAAAGAACTAAAAACACTAAACTTGCCTGTTTTTTGCTATGGTTTTCAGTAGTATCCGGCATGTTCAAACACACAAACGTTTTACACATTTCCTTTAAGCTCAATATACACATATTGTGTTGTAAGGGTCTTTGATCCATACGCGATATTACATTGAAATGATGTCGACGTCGACTTACATACATCAGCCGACAGCCGTACATAAAATGGAATTCTTTCGCTATATCTATGTATCTACTAACATAACACGTACATACTTATTATAGAACTTATTCTACGATAGGGCACTGCTGCTATCTGGGAGAAATGAACAATTCAAATTGAAACGGTTGAGCATAGTGTATTAAGGGTTTCTGCTGGAAAAATTGTATCAAGCTTAAGCACAACAACAAGAGGAAACTGAACTGTATTATCATTAACTTTAATGTAGCACCAAAGTTATAAGCACTACTTTTCTTCATGGTATAATATACTTTCATGGATCCCACACAAACATTTGACTTTGGTGCTGTTACATTAAATAACAGGTTAAGATTGTATGCTGTGTCTACACCACTCACTTCCACCCACTGTGCTAAATTTCTTAGTTATAGGCATCCACGCGGCATCACTGTTCTTGTCAGTTTGTTATTCTTGCTGACTGACTAACTACTTACTCCTATACACAGCTCAAATGCCACTGTTAAGATCTACTTGCTTCTTGTTTTTTTATATCTTTCTCCCACTTTCTTTCTAGTCATGCTGACTTTTCACCAAATAAAATCAATACAATATATGCCACACTGGAGAAAACGGTCTGAATACAAATTAAACCTAATACAGACGGACAGTCTAGGTATGTACATTAAACATTATACAAAACAACACAAGATTATTCTCACTCGATGAGCCTCATCAAACAAGTAGTACTTGTTTTTATACCGCAAGGCTACCACTATACATGCATGACAACAAAACTATATGTACTTATATATTATGTATACCTATAACATATGTATATTGCTACATCATCCAAAGGTAGGGACTTCCTTACATACACTCGAGGAAAATCAGATAAACATGATGGAATTATTGTTACCTAACCACGACCTTATATAGTGGGCTCAAGTATACCTACATAGGTATGTACATACAACCTTACAACAACGAAGCTGCTGCGGTCTGGGTACATGCAGTCTACAAAACACTCATTTACAATTATAGTAAAAAAGGCAAAGAGATACAGAGAATCGCCCATTGTTGGTAAACCAAAATGTGAAATGGTGAAAAAAAACATAGCCACCTACATACATATGTGAGTGTAAAGCAATCAAGCAAGCACATTCACATAGTTAGTTATACAATCATCACCAGGGTTTAGTTACTGAGTGATTGTGATGTGACCTTCCCTTTATTAAAGAAGGGTAGGTATATGATTATTTTGCCCCTTAATCACATGAGTATGGGCAAATGAAAAATAACTTGGTTATATCGCGACATGCTCACGTTTGCAACTGATTTGTCAAGTGTAGGCCATTCTCTTAATCCTAATTTATTTCTTCACAAACAATATCAGGATTAAACATACAAAAGTCACAACCCATTGTTTTTTTCTTGTACACCTAAAATGGAAATATATTTTCATCCACAAGCAAGATAATTTCAAAGACAGACACACACGGAGATGCTCAAACCCATTTCTATTTGCATACCATAGTTGCTAAAAACCTCGCAATTTCCATTTGAAGAGAATATCGCATGGTGACTAGCGAAAGATTGAATGAGCTTCTCTTTTTTTTCCTCTCGTCATCTCTTTACAAATTTTCTCTCAGTAGAATTTTCATTACCAGTAAAAGCATTTACTGATGATGGTTATAGAGCTATACCATAGGAAATGAGAAATGGCAATTTTCTCCTAGCAGCAAAGCAACGTAATAAAGTGAAGCTTCCACATACTACTACCATCATCCATGTACTCCCGCACACTAATACGGGACAAATGTGTAGTAGTAGAATAGAGCAGGTAGTTAAAATGTATAATATGTACGAGTTTTATTACCACCTTTTTCGGGGTAGTAGTTCTCGGTAAATACATTAGCTACAGCTATTAAAACCAACACTTCATATAATGTCATGCCCCTGCTCTGCTTCGTGATAGAATAAGATCGTCTTTCAAACAATTACATGAGCCCCTACAAAACAAAATTACATAATAAGTTCATGTTGCTACTACTACACTCGACTCATTTTGAAAAATCTTAATGTTCTCTTCCTCTATTTTGTCTCGTTTTCAGCAGCAGCAACAGCGAACGCTACGTCTACCACACGTGCATTCAACCACAACTGAACCTGCCACTATACCGGAAAAACAACGTTTGTAGGTGTCAGAAATCTTGCCCTAATGGTGAATATAGTGAACGAACAGAATGGTAGCAGCCAAGAATAAGGAGGGTGGAATAGCAGATAACCACTAACACTATTATTACTTCTGCTACAAGTGCAACTCTACAACCATTTCAGCCACAAAATATCAGCAAGCAGAAAAATATAACAACCCGATCCAATGCTCTGACTTGACTCCGCTGTCCACTGGGATGTGTGGATATGCTATTAAGGCTTTATAGCAGTTAAAATAGTCATCAGCTTTCACTACTACCGAAACTATTAGAGTCAGCAGCAGTAGTAGTAGCAGAATTAGAAACGAAAAAAAACGAAGACGAGAAGAAGAAAATGTAGAAATGAACACACAATTGTAGCGTACTACTTTCGTAAAGGACAAGAACACTGGTAGTGTCGTGTCTGTGTAGTGGTGGTAGTCGACATACGTAACTAGTCCAACGACTGCTGTTAATACAAAAAAAAATAAGAAAAATTCCAATGGTATATGTAGCAGTGGCAAACTACTACACTCCGATTACTCTGCCTCTATAGTATTACCGTTTTCATCACCATCATCGCCTAATTATTATTGATTGGCTTAGTTGACTCTGCTACAACAACTATCATTTTCACGTCTACACTTCGTTAATTTCATTCTGCTTTCCCAGCTTCAGCTTTGTCTCTGTCGTAATAAGAATATGATGACGATGCGTTTTTTCACTACTACCATCACCAATTCTACGTTTACTAAAATTTTCTCCATTTAGCAAAAGAGATAGCGAGAGACAGAGAGACTGCCTACTAACAAGTATCCTGTGTGATGTGGTTACTAC
>JAHZNC010004620.1:0-21574 GCA_027744095.1 Zhuqinia jingwanae | reverse complement strand
AAGAAAAAAAAGATTTATAAAAAATATAAAAATATTTATTATTAAATTAGTAATAATTATTATTCGTAGTATATAGGATTATATGCATCTTGATTTCTTGCTACAAAAAAAACTGACAAAATTGGTATACTCTTCAATACAGATTCAGATGCAATTTAAAAAAAAATTATAACATGTAGCATGATGTGTAATTAATGCTTTCAAAAGTTTGAGATTTTTTTTCCTCAATGAATTTTGAGTGACACAGCAGATCTCAATTAAAGTTAGGTATACAAATTTAGGGATCCTGCTATGTTTAAAAAGACGCGCAAATAACAAATAACATTATTAACATGCTAATTATTATTACTTATACATTAGCATGTCAATGTATGGTCTACTACACTGCGAACTAGTGCGAACAGAGCGAATCATATTATTAGATTTTCGATCTCACTGACAACTGAAGATAACTAATCTCATTAGTTAAGTACAACCGTTCCATGCAATATACCTTAAGGCCCCATGCCAAGTTTTTTGGTTTGAAGCTAAAAATATATGAACCATACAGAGTGCTTCTTAAAAATATCAAAAGAAATGTTGCATACATTAAAGTTTATATATACCTATACGTATAGAAGTAGAAATGTCGCAACCAGAAAAAAAACATAGTTTGTAAAACAAGTATTTACAAGTATTTAATTTGTAAAATTGTTAGTAAAAGAAAAATTCCATACCATTTTTAAATTGTATCATTTCATTTTATGTCTCTCAGTGTTCGTATTATACCTTCACGTTCCAAAATAATACATTTTATATAAAGCTGTTGCTGTTTTCAATGTAAAATTTAAATTCTCCATCCTATATCAAAAGAAATGTTGCATACATTAAAGTTTATATACCTATACCTATAGAAGTAGAAATGTCGCAACCAGAAAAAAAACATAGTTTGTAAAACAAGTATTTAATTTGTAAAATTGTTAGTAAAAGAAAAATTCCATACCATGTTTAAATTGTATCATTTCACTTTATATCTCTCAGTGTTCGTATTATACCTTCACGTTCCAAAATAATACATTTTATATAAAGCTGTTGCTGTTTTCAATGTAAAATTTAAATTCTCCATCCTTTTTGTAGTGGTCCATAATATTTTAAAACGAAGCATTTATGTAATTCATCATGAAATGAAGAAAGCGTGAGGGACAGAAAAAGTCTATAAATAAAATGGTCGTATAAAATACAATATTTATATATTTAAAAATGACAATTCTAGTTTTTTATCGAATTATTGTACTTTCGGTCAAATAAAAGAAAATCTTCAATATATATAGACAGACCGGAGGAACGATGATAGAATGGTGAACAAGTCGTGTATTTAGAATTTTTTGGAATCTTGTTGCAAACTTAATTAACTTAAAAACATAATTTAAGAAGACTGATGACACAAGTTAATATATTATTCTATAACGTTATAAAAATTGAACTTGGAAAGAAAACTGCCTCTTTATTAAAGTGGCATATATATGGTATAAAAATTACTGTGAATACGATTTACATAATAACAATTAGATTTTTAAAAAAATGAATGAATGTAGTTACCAAGATCTTTAAAAAAATGCAAAGTTCTGCACGATAGCTGTTGTATGTATTTAGAGAACTTTCCAGTTAGTAGTAGACTTTTAGAATAACGTAAGACATTAATAATTGTGACAAGTAGCAAGCAGCAATGAAAAGATTTTGTAAAACGAAGTTTATATATAAAATATAGTTCTAGCATCAAAATATTATATATATATATATACGTATATATATGCATGTATATTTACAGAGATGGTAGTTCACACCAATAAGTGAACAATTTGGTATAAAGTACGAGAGGAATCGACAGGAATAAGTACGAGAATGTTATCTATTTCGATAAAATGTCCTCGTAACTAACTGCCTTCAAATAAAGAGGTTATGACTTTTGACAAAAAAAAATGACTTAAAAATTTAGTTGTTAGCTTTTATGTTTAAACAAAAAATGGGAAACCTTTCAAAACAACAATTTGTACGATAATTTTCTTAAAATTTACGAATTTCTGAGTGTGCATTAACATATTTCACATGCACGTCCCTATTAACTATATACCTAATAACATATATGTACATTTGTACACGTGTTTTGGGTTTTGGATACCTTTATTTACGAATTTATGCATGAGTGATTATACTGATTATTATTACTAAACTACAGATATACTTATAAAATGTATATGATTATTAAAAATAAGTTTATGAATATTTTATTCCTATGTCAAGTAAAGCGAATAATGCTATATTTATTTTCCAGCTCGTAATTATCTTTGTGTAGTTCTAATAAAAAATATATCTATTGAATAAATTATAATTTAAAGTATTAAAATATAGGTTTGGGGTGTGTTCCCATAAAGTAAGTATGCTGTCCATGACTCTTGAATTGAACGTTAAGAAACACACTATTAAGTTCTGCGCATTTTCGAAACAAAAAAGAAGAAGAAACTGTATGGATATATGTGGTTGGTGGTGAAGTTAAATGAACCGTTGACCGTGTATTTTTCTCAGTTTTTATGAACTTACTAAATTGATGCGACTATATTGTAAGTTAATGGAGAAAATGCATATTTTTTAAATAATAAAATATTTGTGTAGTCAACCGTGAACCGAATCCTTGGAAAAATGGCAGGCAAATCTATTATATTGTTTGTCAGAAAAAAAGATGGTAAAAAATTATTTAATTATGAATTCATAATAATAGAGAAGATAACATTTGGTAATTATTATAGTTTATGGACAGGATGATGATACGGTTCAATTTAATGAATGCAATGTTAATTATTGTGGTATGTAAAAAAAGAGTCATGATGATTAATGTGAAGAAAAGAAGAGATGTTCTCATACGCATAAAAAATGTATTTCAGAAGGAAGTATGGTACAAGAATTAAATAAATTTAATTTTACTGAAAAAAAATTTCAACTGTAGTGTGTGTACAAATTTATTCACGCACTCATTTACATATAGTGAATTATTCGGAAACTATTTGTGGGTTGCATTTTTGTAAAAATGTAAAAAGTGATATGTTCACACACCATTTTCATTTTATTTTTTGATTCATGAATTAATAATTTTACTGGAAGTTTAAGGAAGTTAGTAAAGGAAACAAATCGAAAATAAAATTTCGTTTCCTGTTTATTTGCCATCAGGTTTGATCTCATTCGCAGAATGTTCAATACATATATTATGTTGTATGTAGGTAATTTTTAATTTGCTTCAATTTGTTTAAGCACTCAATAAAAGTACTATGGCGATGCCCGTGACATTGACCCTGTAAAAATGGGGAGGGAGCACATAGTACGTACAGTTTAATCATAATCACTGTAACTATTACAATTAAATTCTCACGCTCAAAGACGCTTTGTTTTTCCTTTTATTTATAACCTTACTGCTGTCGATTGATTACTTGTACGCAAGAGCACATATGTAAATATTATGTTGCAGTTGTTTTACTCTTTGTTGCTGATTTACAGACGAGATTAGTTGTATTTAATACCAGTTGTATGTTAGTGGTATGCAGTAGTTTACCAATACTCATTGTTAACAAATAGTAGTTCTTGAACTTTTACAGGTGTACGTAGCATCTAGTACACACAATCCACATTACAACAACCAGCGATAAGATTTTTTTTTCATTGACCACCATCATCAATTCATACTGTGTGGAAGCTGTTTGTATGTTGGATGGAAGATTACACGCATCACTGATCATCCTGAAAATAAATACACTATTGAATTTTCATGCATAATAATTAATGGGCGAGCATCATAGCACTTCGCATTAATGCACATCCCGTAAAAAATAGTGCACCGAAAATATTTATTAATTGAAATAAAAAAACATGTTTGGTGCGCCTTCCGCATACGATTATGTGCTTAGTACTACTTTATTAAATTGCTGGATGAACTCGTGGGAAGCTCAAGTTTAACCTGCAATAAAGCATGATCAGGAGTTACATATTAATGAACCTTTCATTCGTTGAGTTTATGTATTGATATTAAGTGCATCTACTAATTGTAAAAACAACAACAAGATGCAAACATGATTAATGATTACTCTTCCTTATCAGCAATAAATTTATGGGCAGCATACTTGTGGCATAATTAAGTTTCGGTAAATATGGTTGTTATTTTTGCAGAAAAAACCCCCAAGAAACTCTAAATAGCGAAAAGATGGGTTATTCTTTCAGTATAACCTTGATTTCACCTTGATACATTGAGTTGTATTTTAATTAAGTCTAAATAATATACAATGATTGGCCGGGATTCATATTAAAGTGAAGAGGTAAATATTTTTATTTTATTGCTTACTGATTTGTTCACAGCTGAAAAAACAAAGATACTACATTCAATCAAATACGAATTGAAAGCATATGTGTGTGTCGAGAACGTGGTCGCAAAAAAACAGCATTTGATGGTACCTGGAACAGCAGGTGAACTGAGCTGCTCTGATGTGTATAAAGGCGTATATATCACTTAATGGAAAGACTGATTACGCGTTTAAGATTAGGGTGTACGTTTAACGACTCCAAGTCAGCAATCGGCTTATTATTATGTACATACGTCTTAACTGACATGTGTACAAACTTACCAATAGTCAGCGATCAGATTAGTATATAAGTGTGCATGAGCTTCTGAATTTGCATCAGTCTCGAATCAGCATTTCTTTAAGCAAAGAAGCGAATAGCTCCAAAATTTATTTGTGAGTCGAAAACAAAATGACAAAGTTTTTGGCTGTTTTGGCTTTGGCTAGTGCCGCATCTGCAATTGACAACATTGGAATTGGAAATATAGGACCTGGAATTGGCGGAGTTGGTATTGGAGGACTTCACCACCATGGTATTGGTGGAGTGGGGGTAAGCAAACAAGTCAACACTATCGGAGTAGGACATTATGGTCTTGGAGGTGTTAGTAAGCAAATCAGCACTGTAGGAACCTCCATTGGTCATCATCATGGAGGACTTCATGGTATTGGAATGGGAGGGCTCGGAGGAATCGGTGGCGTTGGCATTGGCGGGCTCGGAGGAATTGGTGGCGTTGGAGTGAGCAAGCAAATTAGTACAATTGGAGGTGTTGGTCCATATGGACTTGGCGTTAGCAATCAAATCAGTACTGTAGGAACCTCAATTGGTCATCATCATCATCATGGAGGACTTCATGGTATTGGAGAACTCGGAGGGCATGGGGGCGTTGGAATTACCAAGCAAATTAGCACCGTTGGAACTTCCATCGGTCATCACGGGCTTGGTGGAGTTGGAGTAAGCAAGCAAGTCAGCAGTGTTGGAATCAGCCACGGTGTCGGCGGAATTGGCCACGGTATCGGCGGAATTGGCCACGGTATCGGCGGAATTGGTCACCTTGGAGGAATTGGTCATCTTGGTGGAATTGGTCACCTTGGAGGAATTGGTAGCCTTGGAGGGATTGGTGGACTTTCTACTATTAACCGTATTGGATCCATCTCTACCATTCCTGGGGGCTATTATGGGGGTATCCTAGGTTACCCCACTACTGTTGGCACAACTGTATCTGCCAAGCAACTTCACATTCCCGGAACTGCAGTTGATGCTTACAATGGTTAGTAGTACACTCAAGGTTATTGCTAAATTAATAATTTATATAAGCTTTTAGCACCCCATTAACATTTTTATTTCATGGCAATAACAGGTTATTTCGGAGGATATTTCCCAGGATCTATCGGGTACGGACAGAGCTACCGCTTCTTCCATTAAATCCATTCACGAGACCTTTAAATGCACCAATCACTTTTTCTGACTGCTCACTTGTCACTCTCAATTGTATTTAATCATCTCATCAACGTATTATATGTAGTCTATTTATTTTTATCTACTGAATGTATTTAAATGCACGCGCCTGCATGACCATTATTATTTCACACGCAAAATTCAATAAATGCCAACTAAAATTTTTAATACACGTCGATTTGATTAAATGTTGCAGGGGTTAATTTATGAAATGAGTTGCATATTAATCATAATGTGAAAATGAGTAGCTTTAAAAAATCAAAGCGCGTAAATATTGCTTCAATATCTTGATATGCCATTATTTATTGTAAACAATGCTCTACATAGTCATCACCCACGTATATCTTTATATTATTAGTTCATAATATATTATCGATTAAAATGTAACGTTTGTGTTTCATTTCATCATCATGGCTAACAATGGATTTTAAATTCAACTGACATATATATATGACAAGTAGTAGTCTAAACACTTTTTCTTTACTCTCTAACAAAATGGGAAATATATCAACATTGCGCATATAGTAATCATATATATATTTAAAAAAATCTAAATATAATACAATAATGGACAAATTGAAGACTGGAAAAAGGGGAGAGTATACTTGTACACTTACATACTTTACAGTAAAATTAGTTAAGAAAATTGTCTCTCTCTCTCGTCGCATCAAATATACATACATATAAGAGCAACAATTAACAAACTATTTTTTTAAATTGATTACAACGATAATAATAATAATATAATGATAGTTCCATGACTTGATATAATAATACTAAACATAAAATAAAAGGATATATATCTTTCTTTTTTTTACAATGATAACATGGTGTACCATAAAGCTACGCGAGACTTGTGTTACTTCCTCCTTCTAAACTTTCTATGTATTTTTTTAAAATGTTTCTGTGGGTAAAAACGAGACCACCTTCAGTGTCAGTACACCTGACAAATTATAAACACGACTTGTAATTAATTAATAATTACAGTGAAATTCATTATAATATTCGTTTCATAAAATCACAAAAGAGAGAGAATAATTAGCACTCGAAACGATAAAAATGCTAATTATTCGTAAATAGCTATATAAATGTTCCATCTACACATATACACACACCTTAATTAAATGACCATTTAAGTGAATATATTATAAACCGGAATCTCCAACAAAATCTAATTTACTATTATGTATTATTATTATTATTATTATTATGCATAGTTGACTGGGCTGCCCATCAAGTCATTATGAGAAACGGTAAATGATGACCTTTCTTTTCTATAAAATCATTCAAGAGACACCTTATCAAATTTTATGTGTGTACCATATTATTATTTAAAATTTCTTACGAACATTTTTTTTTGTTTGGCATAAATCTGAAAGCATTTTGTTCATCAGTTTTCCTAAAATTTATATATGTATATTAATAAAGTACCGATCACTTTTTCCAATACTAACAAACCAGCAAATTTTTTTTTGTTGAATTTGCTCTTCATCTCGAAAACAGTAAGGTATGTAGGTATGTAATTTATATATAAGGGATATGGACCAGGAATAAAAACATATTTCTGATCTGATACAATTTTTCAGCACAAAAAAATTCTTTCTGACCGGATATGTAATTTAAATTTACGGAAACGTCAATGTGGTTGTATACATGTTTTGTCACGATTTTTATACAAACTTTTATGCTCCAGTTATTATTATTACTTGTTTTTATGCTCCTAACCACAAAGAAAACAATGGGAAATTTACAAGACAATTAGTTGTTATCCTTTCTTCCAATAATCGTAAAAACCACACGACCGGATATACCAATACATTATTTGATAGGTAATCAAATATTTTCAAAATCGACGAGATCATTAAATTATTAGTTATTTTTTATAATTAATTATTATTATTTTTAAATTGTTCATATACATAGTATAAAATCAACTTCACTTTTCCATATACACTAAATATATATTATTTATTTATCCTAAAGAATTATTATAATTTATATACATTAACAATAACTGATTTCTTCCTAATTCAACAAATATTATCAACCTTTGAATTGATTATGTAAACGCTTCTACATAAAACATTTCTAATACATATGCTGATTATTTTAGCTGAATTTAAATTATCCAATCGGGGTTTCACATCATCAGCGACTAACAGTCTGGGTAATTACATCATTATTATTAAGACTTTTAATATACAGTTAGCTTAAAGTTAATTTTTTCATATATTAATGTGACACAGATATGGAAGATATTCTGAGATGCATCTCATCATTGTCAACGATTTTGATTTTCTTTTGCATGGATATTGTATGTTGGAGCAACATACGGCAAAAACCGTGTATTTAATTTTTACTTTTATATAACCTTGTTTACAATATATGTAATAAGTAGAGTTTTCTTAATTTAAACATTTTGTATTTTTTATATATAAACAGACGAAAAATCTTCTTCTTTTTTTGAACCGATTCTGAGAGACCTTATAATATAGATAGTATGTGTAGGTATACTTTTAGTAATGGTGACATGTATTTCACGTAAACCTCTGTATTATGTATAATATGTATGTATTTATATTAGAAAAAATCTAGTTTTTTTTTACTCCAAACCTCATGCACAAACATTTTGGCCTTTGATTGACTGTACTGTAGAGATTTTTTATAGGTATAAGTATATATAGGTATCTTATCATCATCATCATATATTTGCTACATTACTTCTGATACCTACTACATACATTTGAAGGAATCTCCTAAAAAAATTACTGATTCTATCTTTGTAACCTTATTTGAGAGTTTAAAAAATGAAAATTCGTAAATTATACAGTAGCTCACTTGACGAGTTAATTTTAAAACTAACTCATTACTTTTTCCAATCTGCAGTAGTAGTAGTAGTAATAATAATAATACCGTAACTAGAGAATCTTGCTTCAAGGACCGATGATATAGAAATCACTGCATTTGTCATCTTCCTCTATCGTTTTAAAAAAGAGACACTCTGCAGCATTCCAGCACTTTTATGATATGTTTCGTTTACATCAGAGTTTCGAAAAACCCCATGTTTAAATATAGATACTAACTTCAGATTAGATTTTTTTGTAATATTTTTTTTCTGACACCAAGCCTAGATTTTTTTTTGTAAATTTTAATTATTAATATTTTTTTTTTATAAAAAAACTGTACATTTCAATTAATTCTTATTGATATTTTGGGAAAACTAAGTTATGTTTTAAAGCAATATTATGAAATCATCTTATCATCGATTCTTCAGTTAGATAAGAATTATTTAAACTTGAAGTAAAACATCACATTTTTGTAACCAATCCAAACTTGAAAAATCAAAAACTGTAACAAAGATTTTCTGGAAAAAGGAACTAGATACGTATGACTAGATGCATATATCTGTATGTAAAACAGTAACAAAAGATTGTAAAAAGAATTAAATGCTGAGATTAAAAATCAAAGACATGTGTCAAACAACTCGCCTTGTAAATAGATAAAACGTTTGGAGAGAACAAATTAAATACTCAACTTTCAAGTGTTTTCTTTCTCAAGTAGAAAATGCGCATACATACATACATACATATACCTCATCATGCAAAATACAAAGCACACCACTTATACATAATAATAATAATAACGACTTTTGTTTTACTCTTACAAATTTGGAAGATGTTTGTTTTTCAGTACTATTTCGTCATTTATTAAAGTAGACTATTTCATTACTAATTCAAAGATTTGCCCACTTGTAATCAAATATTTAATCTGCACTCAATAATAAATCGTTTAAACAACAATTCTATCTTTTTTTCATGATAAACAATGGGCAGTAGTTTTTTTTTTGTTAATCAGTGGAAGAACATTTACTATTTACTTCTCTCTACCATTCTCTGGGGGTACATTTTTTTCTCTATAAATATAAATATATAGTAGTGAAAAACTGTTGTCATTTTTCATCAAAATGATGATTCAACAAAACATAGCACAACAACGACATGCCTAATAACTGAAAACATTGATTCTTTTCCTTGAAGTTATGATCATGATTAAAGACAAAAAGACAAACCTGACGAGCTACACATTTTTTTTTAGTAAAAGAGATTGTAAAAGTAACATAATACCAAACATCCATGATATAAACTATTACTACTAGGTTTGGTATACATATATAAGGTATAAATACATAATAACACTTAGAATATACATATATTGTATATATATTCTGTTGAGAAGTACATAGGAAAACGTGGTGCATGATTTTTTAAATTTTTAAAGAAGGAGGAGAGCCCCACTGTTTCAGAGATGGAAGTGAGGTGGAAGCTGCGATGATGATGATGATGGCGTTGTCAGCAGAAATACCTTCAAATATCCAATGATGATCATCGAACAAGAGCACATCTCCTCTCCTCACATCTTCCACTTTACTTCTCTTCTAGCCGATTCGTTGGATTCCGAGAAGATGAAAAGCAGAGTTTCATGATGAATGGAAACTTTCCACCTACACAGAGTAAGAGAAAATTACAGAGAGAAAAAGCACTTAGATTAGAGAAACTTTAATTTAAGTGAAGTGTAGACATTGTACATATTATACTACAATAAGAGAATAGCAGAGAGAACAAACACACAAGCACACATTATGTTCCTCAAATAAAACATTATTATTTTGTAGACCATCACATCATCATCGTGATTGTATGGTTGTGTTATTTGATGAAGAAAAAGCACAGTCATAATAGTAGCCTCATATACTCATTTCTCATCATCATCATCACACACATACATAGGTATACATATTCTCGGAACAACCCCTTCACTTGACTTGCGTTAAATATAAAACGGATACTTTTTAGAGCAAGGCGAACGCAAAAGCTAATCTCATTATTGCTAAAAGGTTTGAAAACATCTACAATCAATAATGACTAAACATTCTACAAAAGATAGAGACAATATACAAACATAAAGAGAGAGAGAGAGAGAAAGCTGATTTTATCTTTCACTTACCAGAGCTTTTGATCGGGTAGTGGTTCATAACTGAGAGCGCTTCCACTGCCTCCGTTACAGTTTCGAACTCAATCAGCCCTGACGAGCTCCTTTCACCTACAGTATATGTGGAAACAACAAATCACCCATAATTATTGCAGGCCTACAACAGAATCCTTCTCCCAACTCATAGTATGCTCTCTTTTTTAGGAAGGGAAAACATTCAACATTATAATGCCTTTCGTAGGTATTCAAAAAGTTTAATTTGTAGTTCTTGATGATGATCATCATATAATAATAGTAATACCAACAAAAGTGGCAATGAAAAGGGAGTCAGTTATCATAGAGTAGAGAAGAAGCCATTTGTATACATACATATATAGTACAGTGTCGTGTAATTACATTCGCTTCTCTTCAACTCCAGCCTACACTAAGAACAAGTCTTTTCACTTGACTTGACTATACTCTGCGGAGGAACAACTTACTTTTCGACTGGAAAAACTTGATCGCCTTTGGCCGGGGCGATTTAGCATCCGTGAAAACATCCCTCATCTCATTTTCCGCTATGTTGGGAGGAGTATTAAAGAAGTGCAGCGTCTGTGAAGCAGAGAAACAACCGTCAAACCAATGAAATATATTACACTGTCAACTGGCGCGATGAGGTCATTTATATTAAAAACTCTTAAATCTCTTTTCAGCTTTTATATGTATGCCTTTGACTGCGTCGACACGTTGATGAAAGCCGACTACACACACACACATATGTATATATACAAAACCATATTATTATTTTCGGCTAAACAAAAACACAAAACATATTTACATTCCATACAGAATATTTCATATTATGGTCCCTTTATTCCACTCCTTCACAACAAAATAAATTACCAACACTAAATTGACGAATTTTCCATTTCATGGAACATATACAATGTTTTATATTATTGTCACAAAGACATTACTCCAATAAAACAAAGACATGTTCCTAGATTAAAACATAATTTCCCTATTTAATTTAAAAAATACCCAGTGCAATTTGTTAGATAGTCACAATGCAATAATAATAATAAACACATTTCTCAGATTAGGCCGTGAAAAATATTGCAATAATCCCATTTCACAGAGTGCACACACGTATAATAATACCAACACCCTTTTATACGCTACAACAAGGTACTTTTTTTTAAATACAAATTTTCATATCATTCAAAATGTAAGTAGCCGTGCCATAGAGTTGAAGTAGTAGTAGTAGTTAACTTACATAGGAATAAAGTACATACATTATAAAGTGAAAAGTAGCAGAGAAACAGTGTATGTAGTGGGCTCTTTTACACTTTCACCACGGTGCATGTTTCAAATGGATAGAAAGTTTGTGTGTTTTTGGTATATTTTTCATACTTTAAAGTTGCAACAAGACAGGATATTATATTATATTGAAACTTATAAAATGCATTGAAGTGTTAAAAAACTGACGAGTTAACTAAACACTACAGGGGTTCTTTTTGAATAAAGGATTAAAAAAATGTTTACGAGTACTATAAAAATGAGCTTAACGTGTTTTTTTGGTGTGAACAGGCAAAGGCAACCAACCAACGCCATTTTCATGCAACAACTTTTTTTTTGACTAGGTTATGTATAGTTATCAACCTACATGAATGTAATAATTTCACAATCACAATTACTGAAATTCACATCACGGTAAAAAAAGTATAACATAATAAACTTCATAACCTTTCACGTGTACATAAATGAGCGCTATCAAAAAAAGTAACAATAAAATATATGAGTTGAGAAATAAAACTGAAATTTGTCGCATTTGCAAATTTTTTATTGGGAAGAAAAAAAAAACGATTTTTTTTGTCCTTGTCCGAAATGAAAATATGAAGGGAAAAAAGTAAAATTGCTTATCAAGTTATCTATTATCGCACCGACCAAGACCAATACATAAAAAAGGAGGGTTAGTTGCCCAAAAACAAGAAAGAAAAATTACCATACAAGTTTTTATAAATACATTTTCGTGTTTATGGTGTGAATGAGAATGCGGGTATTTATATAAATATATATATTTTTCTGGTTTTTGCTTACTTATTTAGTAGTAAGGTATACTTCTATACTTCTAAATATAGGTTTATATATATATTTATTTATCTGTAAAGTATATAATGTGAATGAATGAATATGTTTTTATATATTTTTTACCTTTGTGGGTGGCTGTATTCTGTTTTTGCTAGCCATTTCAGGGTTGAGAAATCGGTTGTTTTTGTTACCCATGAAGTCTTTGAAAGATGGGCTGCCGTCCGGGAGTGTGTGAGGTTGCTGAACATCACTAAGGAATGCTTGTTTCGAGTATCTGTCCAAGGGCCAAAAGACCACAGTGTTATGTCAAGTCTCGCTTTCATTTTTTTTAAATAATCTTTTTTTTCTTTTGTTCAATTTCTTTTCTTTTTTTCAAGTTTTACGAAATTGCCTTATTTTTTAATGTAATTTTCTGCTTTATTTATCATTGTAAATATTTTTTGTAGCATCTGTTTTTTATTACTATATTTTTTGTATATAGCACAAAGTAATTTTTCAAAGTAATACAGAGTACGCAAGACTTGCAATAATATCTAACCATTTAAAATGGAAGAACAAACAAACACTACAACAGAGAGCGTAGATCCCGTCGCCCTTGTGAAACTGAATGAATGAATGTTTTCTTTCACTTTGTTTTTTTATATCTAACATCAAGACAGAAAATATACATACCTCTTTCCTATTATCTCAAGAGTACACAAAACTAATCCTCTGTTGTTTTTTCAACTTGAAATAATTTTTAATACTGACTCATTTGAAGATTATTAAAAGAGGCAAAAGCATATATAATAATGTGCTCTTATGATACTTTTGCAAAATGACAAATTGCTCAACAAGTCTATTCCTTCATAAAATGAGACAAAGCGACAGCTTCTTTTCAGGTTTCTTGTGTGTGCGTGTTCATGTTACTGTTTTTATGTCTGTTTTAAAATAACTGTCTCTGCTTGTGTGTTTTGATACCACTATATATACTATTTAGAATATAGATATTCAAATGGCGACGATATGGTGAAAGGGACATTATTAATGACACATCCCACCTGTCACAACTTCTCTATTTCTCAAATTGTTTCTTGAGGGTGGCTCGGCTTTGTGTCGTGCGACTTGAATTATGAGACACACAACAGAGAGGAAGTGACTAAATGAGATATGCCAGCAGCAGCAGTGCAGCAGAAGACACAAGAAGATGTGAATGTAAATCAGGCCGAACCACTTACTTAACTGTACTTACGAGTACATAACAACAATACTAATAATAATATCCCTTCCCTCCATTCCCTGATGTCGTGTGATGGAGTACTTAAATGCTTGAGTGTTATACATTGTATTGTAAAATGACGTGTCTAATAAATTTTTTCAACACAGGTATGTATAAAACAGAATATATATATTCACCTGTCAAGATTTTTAGATGTAAATGGATATATGTATGTTTGGATAAAATATAGTGTTGTCGCAGAGAAATATAATAATTATAATTTGATATTAAGAAGTAGTGTAGTAGAAGAAACAGAATATATATATATAGTAGTAGTAGTGATAAATATTAATATTGCTACAAGACTCAGAAATACAATACCAACTTAAATACTCAAATTCATAAGCAGATATATAGATATATAAAAAATATTTAACAGTAGCAGCAGTATAATATATTATGATTACGTACTTTAGTAACATAATTTTGTTCCTACATAATATGTTATGATGCCATTATATTATAGACTAAATTTGTTTGAAAAGAAAATTATGAATGAAAATAACGGAATGTTTGTTGTTGTTCATTTTCGAAGAAAGTTGTTATGAAATGCAAGAGTAGCAGAAGATGTACCAATTTATTATGTAAACAGTGTAGCAGCAAACTCAAATCAACCGAAACACACACACACACACACACACACGTGTGTAAAGAAGGACGAAAAGGAAAATATATATTTGTAGTCCCACCTGTCAACAACCCTGTGTTGCATTTTACATTAAAAGAAGTAGGTAGTATTATGGATGGATAGATACAGCAAATGTAAAAGTGGGGGGGGGGAAATGAGAGAGAAATTAATAGTTTCTTTCTAATGTTGTGAATGCTCTATTTTTTGACAGTGAGGGAGCAGGTGTACTACTGGTGTATGTATGTCGTCTAATTCGTGTGTGTGTGAGACGACGATCATGATGATGATGATGGTAGTAATAAAAAAATGAGCGTTGTTATCAGCCAGCCGCTTGTGTGTAAAACACGAAGGATGTGTACAACACAGTTTATTACTTTTTGTCAGTTGTGCGTGGCACCATCACATCAACTTGGTATCATCATCATAAAAAATTGGCACGGGCACTTTAGCACCATTCATGTGTATAATTGGCTATTTAGCAAAAAGGAAATTTGGAAAAAATCTATTTTTTTTCTCTCTTCTTTTCCTTTGCGTTGGTTGATGATGGCTGCTGAACGTGTAAAAGTTTGAAATGGGAAAAAATGTAAGTCTATTTTAATTTGGAGAAAAGCTTAAAGTATTTGGTAGGATCGAAAGGAAGTTTACCATTTTCTACCCTTCTTTGATTCGAATGCTAGCTAGCCCATTTTCAACTTAGCATTTTAAAAGTTTTCCACTTTAATGATACTACTTTTATAGAAAAGGTGAAAAAAAGAGATTCACTTAAGCAGTATTTATGAACAAAGTTGTATCATATGCCAACTAACATAGAGTATAATATAGGGTACAATTTATAGAAGAATGCCAAATGCCGTTAAATGTTTGGTTACGAAAAAGAGTGTCTATTAAAGTGAAATAGTAAAAAAATAGGTAGGTATACCAATAGACGAATGTATAACAGTTTTAAATGTTACTCATAAATTCCCTTACCCGAGTTGTACTTTAGATCCAAACATGAACGTATTGTTGAAATTGGACATGGCTCGTTCCACGGAAATGGCATCTCCCATTTGCACCATAGCACAACCCTCTTTAGATTTTAAGAACTTTACCTGAGCAGAACATGAAATGGGGAAAAAATAAACCAATAGCAAAGTCAGCGTATTATTAATATAATAGGTAATAGCACTATAGTATATAAATTCTCACATGGTCACCCAACAATAGTGCACGCTCTAATACTATAAAAGAACCCCAGGCGAGTACCCACTACTACTACCGGTCATGCAAGTACACAAACAAAGTAACTTTGCATGCAAGTAATCAAAAGAGAAAAGAGCAAGTACTTTCACATCCACTTACCCTAACCACATTCCCATATAGACAGAAGATGTTGAATAATCGTTCCGAATTAATCTTGTCTTTACATAGACCATAAACCATCATGACAGCACCCTGCTGCATAGGACGGGCAGGACCACTGACGCTTCCGCTGGTCGGTACCAGCTCCCCATTATTTGGCGGAGAGGAACGCATCGGTCCGTTTCTGTATGGATATTCCTCTTTTGGCACACCTCCCATGTAACCTCTGTTCAAATGCACAAAAAACATACATTTTTATAGATTTTTTTTCCGTTTATACATTTAAAAAATATATAAATGTGATCAGATCATTGATTAAATCAGTAAAAAAATGTCGGCACCAACATGAATTATTTTTTGTTTACACACACGATCAACTAATATTACGTAAACCAACGTTTACAAGCACCCATACCACGTAACCAAAAATTTCTTTACGATAGACCGTAAGCTACCCCCACAAATCAAATCAAGTCATTTCTGAAAAGTATTTACTATCACAAAATAACGCCTCGTCGGAAAATAAAACGATAATAATATTATTAATTTGTGTAAAGTACCTATCGCATGAATAACGATCATAAGCAGGTTGGTCGTGATAAGATGGCGGTCCTCCTCCCGGGGCACTCGGCCCATTCATTCCACGCGAATATCCATTTTCATAACGTTCATACGGACCATTGGCAAAAGGAACTTGGCCACGAATCGGTTCCATATTCCCTATTCCGTTTCCACCTGGAACAAATGGCAAGGAAAATGTTAACAAAAACAAAATCTATTGTGAAGAAATACATCCACAGAAGCAAAGCACGAAGCAAAGCAAGGCAAAAACATCATTGTACTAAAATGATTTTCAGGTAGAAAAGGTAGGTACATAAATAATACAACTACTGTTATTATGAAGCAAAACGAATTCTACCATTAAACTGTCAAATTGAATTGTAGCAACTTGCGATAGTCGCAAGAAGTTGCGACAGTACTACAAGCACAGCATACTAAAATTTAAAGCTTTTGAAAAACTATTACTTTAAAATCCAACCCACTAAATTATTATTATGGACTTGTGAGACACCAGGAAAAACTTTAACTTTTTCACATTCTATTATTATTATTATTAGTATTATTATTATTACATGTTCTAGCAAGCAAACTATTACAAAGAAGTTAAAGTGAACAATTCAGCATCTTTTAACTTTCAGAACCAAGCATTTTTTTAAAAGTACGAAACATGTACACTGTCCATTTTATTTGCATCATATTTTACTACAAACTCTCTCATACACCATACTTTGATGCCATTTTATTTCTCACTCACAAACAGTCATGCGACAAGACATCAGCACACGGTGCGCGGTGGTGTCAAGCCGGAACCAGTAAGCAGCAACAAACAATGCTATTTAATGATGAAGTCTCTTTTTTTTTGCCGAAAAGGGAACTGTCGCAAAGCTCATATAGACCATGTATGTCGGTTTATTACCGTTTTATGAAGAAAGTCTAATGGATTGCCCCTGCACTTTTCCCTCTCTATGTCAGTAAATCCTTTTATAATTGCCAGCTAACTATCAAAAAGAGAGAAGCACTTAGGGCACTTAAATCGCTATTCCCTGGCCAGCTGTAAATTATGACCTGAGATTACTTTTCCCCATAAAAAGTATTTTCCCACTAGAGAGAAGCAGCAGCATACATCGCCACCACTAATACCGTATATATGTATGCAGTGCTATGTTCTCATTTCCACTTGACTCTAACTGTTTGTTGTGAAAAAAATATGTACTTGACTAGTATACAAGTTTAACTTGAAGCTTAAGAGCACCACCACCCCCAACAGCAGTTGACACAGAGGAAAAAAGAAGAAAACTCAAGAGACCATTAAGGAATGGGCAAAAGGGACCAGTTAACTCCCATTTCTCCTCCACCACTATCATCATCATCGCATGTTTAACCATTTATAAATTACCTCTCTTCTTCTTCTTTGCAAAAATATATTCCGAAAGCACAAAGTCAAAGACACTTAAAAAATGTACAGCAAGTTTGTTGTGGTAATATCTTTTGAGAAAGAACACTCTTGGTTTGGTGCACTGGATACGGAAAGTTTATAAGATTCTCCACTCTGCATTCAAGGATTTCACCACAAAACAAAATCTTGCAATAATAAGAATGAGCACCTCAAAAATATCCAAAGGGATATAGCGTCTCTCTCTGTGTGTGCGACAGAAGAAAAGTTGAAAAATAAAGCGAGCACCCCGCCTGGCATATTACGATACGATGACGATAGGTATAGACATAAAGACAAGAAAATGACAAAAGCTCTAAAGACGAAAAGAGAAAAATTACTGAAACTAGCCATGGAAAACTCTTGTGACGTCTTTGAGAGAACAAGAGATTCATAATTATTTTCTCTTCTTACCTCTATCACTACACCACCAACCAACACCAAAATATCCTCTCAGCAATAAACCCTCCCGCACTTTAGAGCTTCCTCACTTATATATACTTTAGGTCAAGAAGGGAGACAAGGAGAAAACGAGTTAACTTTTTTACAAGTCAAGATTCATCCTCTCTAGATTTTCAGATAAAAAGCGAGTGGGATAGAATACGAGCGAGGCTACAAAGTGTAATATAGTAATGGCTTCCTCTCTGACTGAATGTGTGTGTGTGTGTGTTTGTGTGCGTGCTTCACTGCTTCTTGCTAATTATCAGCTTTTTCCTTACTACAACCCATTAAACCAGTGTTAGTTGTTGGGCTACAAAGGCAAGAAGAAAGAAAGCAAGAGACAGTCAAAGAGTAGCTATTTTATAATGCCTCTGGCTGCTGAAGAAGGAAAAAGCAGTAAAAGTAGTAAACTGAATCGGATGAGTGGTGGTGGTGGTGGCTGGCTACTATGTATATATATATATATAGATTTTCGTCTCTCTCTGTCTCCTCAATTTTTACGTGAAGTAACAGCAGCTGTAATAATAATCATGGAATCCCACTAAAGCCAAAAAGCATTCAAAAAACATTAAAAGCTGAAAAGTGAAAGGAGGTTTGTTGAGGAGGTATACACATAAAGCTTTCTCCTCTCCTCTCATCAAATTGTAAATGGTAAATCCTTCATTTCTGCAAGTCATTATTTTTAACGGCCTTTTTCTCTAAGAAGAGGTAACAAACTCACTTGATTCTCAAGCTGGGCAGACTATATATATACCTACATAGTATTATGTTGTTATCCAACTACTCACTCTTCTAGCGACATTATATGAAATCCTCCACCCAGCTTATTAACTCTACACACACATATTGCCTCTTGTCGTCGACTATTAATGCCGTTTGACATGTGAGATTCAAAGTAGATTTGCAACATTAAAAGGCATGTTCCTATCCATAGAAAGAGAGAGAGAGAATTAGAAAATCGGTTATAGGTCTAAAAAAATTCAAAATGTGTGCTACAGCACAACTCGAAGTTTATACTACTTTTTTTTATAGACGTTCCACTCACAAACGTCAACCACCACAATAATAATAATGTTCATTGTAGACTTCTTATTGCAATTTTATTTCTTCAAAAAAGGGAATTATTTTGGAATGGGTTGCAACGTTGAAGGGGAGTGAGTTATATTATTTGCTTTGGCATTTCCTATATTTAATATTATTATTACTCAACACAAAACCATTATGCCATTAGCAAAGCAGCCGATTTATGTAACATGCTGATTTGCATCAAAATGTCCACATATGTACTATGCACAAACTGCAAAGGGGGTGTATTGTATAATAATAGTTCATTGTGAAATATTTTTTTCTTCTTCAAGCGATAACCATATGGCGTGCACCATTATTCCACTCAAAGGATTGGACAGACAAAGTAACAACAACGATGATGATAAGACAGTAGCATTAAACATTCCTAATATATCAACAACACAGAAAAGCTAAATAGTCAGGACATAATTTGGCGATGGCGACGTAAAATAATGTTGACAATATTGTATGGTACGATATATATTGCAAAAGAATGATAAGGAAATGATGATGATGATGACTACAAAAACTACAAAAGCTCGTTGTATGATCAAATACATTAAAACGTTGTGTATTATTTTATACCATCATCGTATCTCCGTGAAAGGCTCGACCTCTATCTAACCCTTTTTCTGATTGTGATTGTACACAGTATACAAAAAGTTTGAAACCACGCGACGAACATTCTTTTGAAGACGATGATGAAAAAGAACTATGCTAGATAACTAAACAAAATATATAAAGCCAAAAGCAAGGTTTAAATAATCCAGAAGAGTAGCTAATAAACCATACCAAACTAATTAGACTTCTGATGCTCTCTCTCTCTCTCTCTCTCTTTCTAAAACTTTTGCATACCTTAATTGACTAGCTTTCATCTCACTCGTCTTAGTTAAAAGAGGGAGCTAAGTATAAAGAGATATATCGCTCGACAGACCCAGACTTTTCGACTACCCTGCTATACATATATCCACTCATATCCACACAAAAAATTGCAGACAAGTAGGAAAAAGCATTAATGGTCTAAATAAATTATTCGACGGGGCTAATTTAAAAAGTTGCTTAAGAGTAATTCTCACGTTTAAATATTTCAAAAGATTCCTTGCGGAAATAAATACCTAACGCGCTCTTGGTTTTTTTCATGCATATTTTTAGCATCAATATCAGCCAACAAAAAAGTTTCATAAATGCCGAAATAGTTTTCCTCTCCCCTAACCGCAAAAAAAAACCACAATATTGAAACGGAAGATGAAAGAATAAAGATAAAGCAGTATATAAGTAGCAGTATATACATAGGTATATTCATTTTAAACGACCATTGTGTGTTTTCTCCTCCTTGCCTTCCATAAATATTATTATTCATGAAAACCTTTTAAAAACCTTCATTTTGGGTTTTGCAATTTGCAACACAAAAACAATTTCAACCAAACAATTTAAACGGAAGTAATAAAGTTACAGATATTACTTTTTTACACAGCACACACAACTATACACAATACGCAGATATACATAATATACACGATATTATGTTATCTTCACGATACAGTATTTTTTCTACTCAAGATCAATATTTTCTCAATATCAATATTGTTTTGCTAACATTACAATTTAAAATTACTCCATCATGATCATCTTACATTTTTGTATATCGTCATACAAGTACTTACTCCCTGCTGTATTGTTAGTTTCTTCTTTCTTCTTTTTTTACTAAAGAAAACCAATGAAACATTTCCATACTTATTATATATATTTTTTTGTGGATTAGGTATATTTTTAGTTCTCATCCTTTATGTCGACAGACCTTTGACTTTGAGTGTGCCCTTCCTTTTGACCGGGCTGTGTGGCTATAGGGTATTGTAGTTGGCCTTTCTCTCTTTCTTTATACCCAATAAAAATATATTCCCCTTTCCCTCATTTTCTTCTGTTATTACACTTTTACCTTCATCTTGTTTTTCTTACGGATCTTGTTGTTTTT
>JAHZNC010004619.1:0-16493 GCA_027744095.1 Zhuqinia jingwanae | reverse complement strand
TTTCCTCTTAAGTGGTTATGGTACATAAAAAGAAAGTTTTATGTTTCTTAATAGTGCGATAACTATTTATACAAAAGGCTTAAAAATATTTTATATGTAATGAGCTCTCATCGCATTATATATGAAGTATGAATAAAATTTAACCAACACACACGCACACACAATGTGGTTCAAATTTATGCTCAGCAGTACAAGTATTAACTGTACAGTATGAAGATAATGGTACATTATACATGTCAACCTATGCATAATAGAGTCATAATACAACGATTTAATATGCATTTTTAGTTTTTTATATGGCAAAAACCAACATAAGATTTTAACATTGTACATTCAGCTGTACTTAGTATTATAAAAGAAATACACATATGTATATACCTTCAATTTGTGATTTTAACCAACACACACACACACACACAGCATGAAATAAAATAAGCCCACCATTCAATTTTCAATGCAAAGTGATTATTAATTTTATGTTACAACGATATAACAGCATTACAAGCATGCATGTCTGAAAAATAATACATACATATGGTAATAATAATGTCACATTCATCAGCACGTAGTATATGGTAACTTAAATATACATAATATGAATTTTTATATAAAGTATTGTGAATCATATCTTTCACTAAATGGAACATACTCATTACATAATGTACAAGCTAAACCAAAAACCCATATTCCATGTATGAAGTTTATTCAGATTTATTATCAGTGGAGCCGAATCCTTGATTTCCCCTGTCTGTTACACGATCAAAGTTATCAACATCTACAGACTCGCCTGTAAATATTTTTTCAACTATTAGCTGAGCAACTCGTTGTCCTCGTTTTAGTTTTTCCTTCTCCGCTCCAGCATTAAGAAGTAGAACTTTTATGGTTCCAGTGTAGTCAAAATCTACAACTCCTCCTGTGCATCAATGAAGTAAAAAATGTGTGCATTTCTTAAAATAGTGTTTTATGAAAGTACATGTAAGGACATGATAGAAAGAAAAACTACCTAAAACAGTGATTTGCTTCAGTGCTAACCCGGACCGACCAGCAATTCGCCCGTAAGTACCAGGAGGCAATATCACTTTTATGCCTGTGTCAATACTATAAGTTTTTTTCGGTTTTAACTCAATAGCTTCTAAAGTAGCCAAATCAAAACCAGCTGCATGCTGAGTAGCTCGTCGTGGTATGCATGAGTTGGGGTCTGCCTTAAAAAAATAAATTTTTTCCGAATCGTCAACTGTAAATGTAAAGTTTGTTTATTCCAAATTAAAATCAGAATTTAAAATTTTCACATAAAATAGTATGAGCAAATTAGCTACTACAAAATAATTCAATAACAGCACAAAAATTTTTTTAACCAAATTATTCTGAATCATCAGTGAGCTGTTTCTTTGCCAATATAGAAGAACACAGACGTTCCATATCAGTTATTGCACTTTTTAAAGCAGCAAACTGCTCCACCGGGATATTACATCCCGATGTTGCAGATTTGCGGATCTGAATATATTTCTGATTATTACGCAGCCACTTCGCTAATGAAACATTGAAGCCCCCTCCAATAAAAGCACGGAAGTAATATTTATGTTGTTCATCTGGTTGCTCATGTGGTGCGTAATTTTTGGATATGGTTTTAAATTGTTTTGCACGTTGAACAGGCTTACGTGCTTTTGATGCTACGGTGGACTTTTTGACCAATTTTGTCCTTTTTTGTGATGGTCCTGCTGGATCAATGACAACCAAGTCTTCATCACTATCGTCCTCGACTTTAACTGGGCGTTTCTTCCCTCGAGTGACCTTCGCAACGGTAGCTTCCTCCTCAGAATCAGAAGAATCAGTGGCCATATCTGAAGAGTCAGTGGAACTCTTATCAGCAGCAGCTGAGGCAGCAGCTAAAATAAAAGTAAAGTTATATCAGTTTTAGTTAATATTTCAAAACATTTACTTAATTCTAACTTTAAATTAAAACAAAAAATATTTTTGTTCAGAGTACACCACAAAATATAAAAAAATCAATATGCTGCTTAAACGTATAAACGAGTCTTGTGATATAGTACCTCTTTTTGATGAAGTTGGCCTTTCAATCAAACTGGCTCTCAAAACTTTAAGAGCTTCCTTATGTTCCTTTGAGTTTTTCTTCTTCGAATCAACCACATGTTTGGCTTTCTTCAATAACGACTCGAGGTCTTCAGCATCGAAAAGATTTGATGTAGCTGAAAAACAAATAAAGAAAAATAGGTTAATTAATTGTTTATATATTTTTAACACCTTTACATTCAGACTTCAATATAATGAAATAACAGCAAAATGTTTTTAATAATCAACTTACTTTTAGGCATCGTGATTTGATGATTTTTACTCCTTTCACAAATTATAACTTGAACAGTCAGAAACTTAGCAGACTTCAATAATTTTAAAATGATAAAACTTTCAGTGCACAAATACCACTGACCAAAATTTACTTGTTGTGGTTCTTTTATAACATTGAATTTTTATTTTTTATATTTAAGATTTGATCATCATCATCATCATCATCATCATCTCTATCATCTTAACCACTACTAATATTTTATATTATTAAGATGACCATGGTAATAATAATACACACACATTAAAATGATTATTAAGCAAATATTACAGAACATACTTAATGTATAAAATTTGTTTTTAGGAATCTAGATGTCCACATGGTATTTGTATTTTTACTGGTTCTGATGAAGATGTCGTTCAGCATATTCGAAGTCAACATAGGAAGCCTGGGAAGCGTTTAAAGCACAGCTTAGCAGTTTTTCCTTTTAATAAGATAACTGCATTCCGGGGGTTTACTAGTGTATATAGGCATCGGTTGTGGAGGACTAAACTACAAAGTGTATATGATTACTTTACGAGATATAGTAAGCAAATTCAAAGGATAATCAAGTTTAGAACAAAGAAAGGTGTCAGCATTAAATGTCAGTTTTCCTTAGTAGTCACATTTTTTCGTGGTGAGAAGGGAACAATTGATTACGAAGAAATTGTTCGTTATGAGAATTCGAGTTTGAAATTTGTTCATAGCATGAATGACTATGCAAATTTTATAGTCGATGTACAAAGTGAAATTCTGCATTATATAGACATTTTTCAGTCGCATGGTTCAGGTTGGCAACTAGAGTCAGTAAATGGAAGCGATATAAAAATAGGTAAACTCCCTTATATAGCAGGTTCATGTTATGCAGAACTTCCACTAGTTTTAAAGAATAAACGTTGTATAATTAATGTTCGAAATAAGGATAATATGTGCTTCAAATGGGCATTCTTGTCAATAGCTCATTATAATGATATCAAAGAACACAGATATCGTATAGGCCATTATAAAAAATTTGAAGCGTTGTATAATTTCAAGGGTATTGATTTTCCCATACAATTATCAGATATAGACATATTTAATAAAAACAATGATTACAAAAACATCAATGTTAATATTTTTGGGGTTGAGGACGTAGGTAACGAAAGAATGCCTGATTATAGAGTGGTTGTTTTAAAATTAGGCAAAAATGCTTTATCAAAAAATTTTAAACAAATAGATTTACTCATGTTTGATGATAGAACATCCTTGTCATCTCACTTTGCTGGTATTGTAGATATATCAAGATTGTTTGGGAAAATGACAAAAGCAAGACGGATATTTTGTTATAATTGCTTAAATTTAATCCCGCAGAAAACATATGTAAAACATGAATCGGTTTGTTTAAAATTTAAATCACAACAAGTAGAAGTCCCGAAAGTACCAGAGGATCCTGATGAACATGATGACATGTACACAGAATTTAAAACTTTCTCAAAACTAATTCCACATGAATTCGCTATATATGCAGATTTAGAAGCATTATGTGTGCCGATTCTCAATGAAGACACAAAACACAATATGAAATTGTTATCACAACATAAACCATCCGGTTATGCATATGCTGTTGTTAATCAAGGGAATTTAGTTAAATACAAAGTTGAAAATGGGATCAATTGCATTGATAGTTTTTTTTACCACATTCAACTTGAAGCAAATGAAATTAATAATAAGTACAAATATTATGAGTCATTGCAAAAAATGTCTGATGATGAGATTGCATACCATGATAGAACAAGTACATGTCACATATGCTCACAAGAAATTACAGACACAAAAACTCGTGATCATAATCATGTTGATGGGACTTATCGTGGGCCTGCGCATGTAACATGTAATGCTTTATTGACTTTAAAAAAAGCCAAAATACCTGTGCTCTGCCATGGTTTTCGATCATACGACTCTCACTTATTGATACATGGGTTTGAAAAATTCGGAAAAAACATTACAGTAATTCCTTCAAACTCAGAAAGATATACAGCTATAATTTGTGACAATTTTATTTTTCTCGATTCCATGATGTTTCTCAATTCGTCTTTAAGTACACTCGTTGAAAACTTAAAAGTACCAGATGAAGGAAAGGAATATGATGAATATTTCATTGAAAAATTTAATATATTAATACAAGCTTTTGGTTATGAAAAAGCAAATGATTTATCAAGAAAGGGAGTTTTTTGCTATGATTACATGACTTCTTTCGATAAATTTACAGAACGTCAACTACCAGCGAGAGAAAAGTTTTTTAATGTTCTCACTGAAGAACATATTTCAAAAAAAGATTATCAATATGCAAGAGAAATGTTTCAAAAATATTGTCAAACATTAGGGGACTACCATGATTTATATTTACTAACTGATTGTTTGTTACTGTCTATTGTATTCGAGTGTTTCAGAGAGTGTACAATTAAACATTATAAATTGGATCCATTACACTACATGAGCCTGAGCGGTTATTCTTGGGATTGTTGTCTCCTCATGTCAGGTGTTCAACTCGAGAAAATTACTGACCTCTCAATGTATCAGTTTTTTGAATCTGCGTTGCGTGGAGGCATGTCTTATATATGTACTAGGGAAGGAATTGCTGAAAATAAACACGTAGGGAAGGACAAGCAAAATGAATCAACGTATTTATGCTACTTTGACAAAACAGCTTTATACGCAGAAGCGTTGATGCAAAAATTACCCGTCAGCAATTTTGAATGGGTCAGTGAAAGTCAATGTAATTCGATTGATTCTGATACTGTTAAAGAATGGAATGTTGAGGGTGATGAGGGTATGGTCCTAATGGTGGATATGGAGTATCCTGCTAAGCTTCACTTTCCTCACAATGAATTCCCGTTAGCACCTGAGCATTTAGAGGTGCCTAGAAGAAACTTATCATCATACCAAAAACTTATACTTAAGAAACTAGGGATTAAATATTGTGAAAAACAGAAAAAGCTGATTCCTCATCTTGGAAGTCGAAGAGAATATGTGTTACACTTTAGAAATTTGAAATATTATTTGAGTATGGGAATGCTGTTAACGAAAGTGCACAAAGCAGTCAGGTTTAGGCAAGAATCTTTCATGAAGGAATATGTTCTCTTTAATGCAGAAATGAGGAAAAATGCAAAAAATACTTTTGAAAAGAATTTATTCAAATTTTTTGTGAATGCTTGTTTTGGTAAGAGCATTGAAAATGTGAGAAATCGAAGGCGAATAGAAATTGTGAACTCTATAGACAAAGCAAAAAAATGTTTAAAGTCGAATCTCCTTGTATCGTTCGATATACTGAGCAATAACCTTGCACAGTTTGAGCTTCGATATCCACTAATAAAATTGGATAAGCCCGTTTATGTTGGTTTCACTGTATTGGACATTTCCAAAATATTTGTCTACGAATTTCATTACAAGATTAAAAACTTTTATGGTAACAATTCACTACTTTTGTTTACTGATACTGACTCTGTAAGTTATATTTTGAAAACAGCTGATTTTTATCAGGATCTAATTGCATTTAAGGATCAAATGGATTTTAGTGATTATCCTAAAGATCATTACTTATATTCAATCAAAAACAAAAAGAAAATTGGTACAATGAAAGAAGAAGGGAATTCGTTTCCATTTACTCATTTTATAGGACTTGCTCCAAAACAATATAGCTTACAAGGTGTAAACGTCTATAAAAACGCAGCAAAGGGCGTAAAAAAATCGGTTATTAAAAAATCATTACGACATGAAACATTTGTAAAATGTTTTAAACAACAGCAACAATACATCACAAAAATTAATATGATACGGTCATTTAAGCATCGTGTGTATACTTTAAGTCAAAAAAAGATTGGCTTAAGTTGTTTTGATTCAAAAAGATTTATCTTGGGTTCAGGCGTGAATACACTAGCATTTAACCACTTTCTGTTAAAACCTATAAAAAGATTACAAAGTAAAAAAAGCACTAAGTTGCAATGAATTTATATATTAAATAAAGTCTCGTTTTCTTGAGGAATGTAATTTGGAAAGTATGTAAATAAATAAACAAACAACAACAAAATATTTTATAATTATTATTTTATTTTAATTTATAACATGTTTTATTGATTTGCACACATACATCGCTTAAGTTATGTGTGTGCATCATACAATTCATATCACAATCATAACCACAAACAGAAAATCTAGGTATCATAAAGCTTTCCCAATAAACACGTACAATATTATCGTTTCTTTTTTTAAAACGCACATCAAATTGATTCATTATATTTGAGTAACTTAACCCTTTAGATCGCAAGTTTAAAAAATAAAGACAATATAGTCCACAAACATCTGAAGACTCAGCCTGAATACTTGAAGTGTTTTGATTAACATGCTTGAATTTTTCCAAAAATTGAATAAAGTATTTATTGTATGTACATATATCATTTCCCACACTATCAAATACATCAATACCTTTCATTCGTTTGGTTTTATAGAAACAAACCCAGTGACTTCCTTTTTTGCATGACGGTTCAATGTTCGAAATAATAGCAAAATTATTTGTTTTAACTTTCATTATTTCATCACTGCCTCCAACGTAAATAGGAACATTTTTCACCGTTTGATGTAGGACATACCTAAGCTGGAAAGTGTCCATTAGTGAATTTCTGGCTTTCTAAATTTATTGAGTTCCAACACACGTTGATGTTCTGAATAAACAACACAGTTAACAGACTGTGCTAAACTATGTGAAAACTTTAACTCGATTCTAACATTTCCTGTTTTTTCTAAATTCAATGTTCCCCATGTACTTGATTGGGTTAAATCAAACGCAAATAAACAATTACCCTTTTTGTATTCTTTACGATCAAACAAAAGCCCAGAATCCTGAGATGCAATACCAAGATTCGGGAACAAAAGATAATAAGGTAGTAAACAATGGTTCTTATCAAAGTCAAGTTGAAGAGGTTTTATAGGAATTGGAATGCTGTTGACAGTTAACGAAATGTAGTTCAGGCCAAAAGGTTTGAACTGGTATGGATTTTCGGAATACGATCCATTGTAACTTGAACCCGTTACTAAACCGAAAATAATTCGAGTCGGTAATGTTCCAAAGAATATATTATCTTCAATAAATGACTGATTTCCACTAGAAATTGTGAACACTCTTATATCACTTGCTTTATAGTGATACTGTGCGTTATTTCCGGCTTCAAGTAACCTTTGATGTGAAAGTACAATACTTGGGAACAACAGTTGCTTTCTAACAAAAAAACTAGCATCCAAAAACTTTACGATAGGATTTTTTGGAGGATCAGTGTCACCTGACGGTTGGTTGTACAGTAAAGCAAAAATGTCTCTTGCCCTGGTTAAAGTTATAGCAATGTCAGTGTTATTAAGTATGTATCGATCTTGAGTGCAAAGATCAAATTTTAGTCTATCAATTAGTTCAAAATGTTTCGTAGGAACAACATATGTTTTTCGTTCCTTGTAACCATCGTTAGAATCTTGTGCATCGCAACCGTCAGTATCTTTAATAAACAAAGGACACTTTGCCTGTGAACGTGCATAATCACTTCCAAATGATAACAAGGTCTCGATATAAGACTTAAAACCGTAACAATTGTTAGAGTGTGAAATCAATTCGTTATTCATGTAAACATCACACTGTGAAAAAAGACTATGCAGCAAGTTGTTCACTGTACTTACGTCGTCGCTAGCTTTTAAATCTGTACCATCGTAAGCCGTAATTTTCAATTTTAAATAAAGAAACGAGTCACTTAGATCCAAGTACTGACTTGAGTTGCCGGCTATTTTAAATTCTAGTTTAGCATCTGAGTCTTGAATATTAACACTAGGTTTATACTCTGCATAGAAACTTGATTCTACAGTTGTGTCTGTAGGCTGACTGGAAAATAGATCTACTTGTCCTCTGATAACCGGAGTGGATAAAGTATTTATGGTAGCCATTACGCGAAAATATCTTTCTTTGATTTACACGTTTTGTTACAACTTTTCTTTGAAATCGTTTTCTTAGCTTTCTTTTTGGAAGATGGCTTGCACTTTTTAACAGATATTACAGGTCTGTATGATGTGGCTCTACGCTTACGATTGATACTGTTTCCGTTTTGTAGTAAGCTTTTATAAATGTTTTTACCTACGTTTGTTGCTATTTTTTTCACGTTTTCAGCCATCGCATCTTTAAGAGAAGAACCATGTGTCACGTCAACAAACGTGTTAAATGCTGCTTGCTTTATTTCAGGATATACATACTTTTTTACTAATGGAATAGCATATTGTCCCGCACCACTGACAATACCTCCGAGTCCACCTCCCCGTTGACGTCTATAGAAGGGAACGTTTTTAGAATTTATTTGAGATTTCAGAGCATTGTGATATTGCTCATGATCAAACAAGTAAACAGCTCTCATTTTGATGATAGAGTTCACTAAGAAAGTTATACAACGACTGAACTCTTGTTAGAAGCAATCAAGGTATTTTATATTAATTTTGTTTTCAGTGCTAACATGTCAGAACATGATAACCTACGTCGGGATTTTTTAAACCCGTCATCTTCCGGTGCATTCGGTGGTGTTGATAGACTTAAACGTTTACACAAAAACGTTTCAAGATCAAAAATTCAAAAGTATCTTGAAACAGAGAATGTGTATACAAAACATAAACAAGTTCAACATCTATTTAAACGCAGGAAAGTTATGGTACCTTGTAGGAACTATCTTTGTCAGGTAGATTTGGTAATTATTAGCAAACTTAAGAGGCAAAATAGTAATTTCAGTTATCTTTTAAACTGTATTGATGCGTTTAGCCGTTTTGCATTCTCTGTTCCTATAAAAAAGAAATCAGCAGCTGACGTTGCCAATGCTTTCAAAATTATTTTAGACAGTGGGTATGGAAGTTGGAAATATTTAGAATGTGACATGGGGACAGAATTTAAGAATCAAATTTTTAAAAAATTGTTAAAGGATTATAATATCACGATGTATTCAAACTTCTCTGACAAAGGATCTTGCATTGTTGAACGTTGGAATCGGACCTTAATGGCTAGACTATATAAATATATGACTCATCATAACACAAAACGTTATGTAGACGTTTTACAGGATCTGGTTTCATCTTACAACAACTGTTACCACAGAACAATAAAATGCAGTCCTTCGGAAGTTAATATATACAATGAATCGGATATTTGGCGTAACATTTACTCTGACATTTTGCGTGAAGATACAACTAAGCAACCATCATTCAAGAAGGGTGATTTCGTGAGGTTAAAAAATACCAAAAATATTTTTACTAAGGGATATGCTCCTACATTTTCGGAAAGCATTTATTGTATCGATCAAGTTGTTCAAAGTGTGCCTGTGACATATAAACTAGTGCAAGATAACAATTTAATTTCGGGTATTTTTTATGAACAAGAACTGTCTCGTGTACGTCTAACCTAAATATGTCGTTTTTTGTTTACGCAAGCTCCACGGGATGTGCGCAGTATTTTCCATATAACACTGCTTGCAATTTTAAAGTGAAGCTACCTTTCCAGCTTGACGGCGGGATGTATGAAATTGCTCTTATGCATATTAAATTGAATAATACACGAACTATATTTTCATCGAAACATGAGAGGGAATTTAAAATTGGTATAAATGGAGAGCTTATTGTATTAGACATACCAAATCAAAAATATAATTCTGTGGAAGAACTTGTGGTATGTATGATGGATATAATTCAGGATTACACAAATTTAATATCTATAAAAACCGAAGATAGTAGGGTTAACATATCAACCATGGGCGCTGAATTACACATTAGCGAGACAGTTTCAAAAGTTTTTGGTATACCACATACTTCATTTATAGATACATCCAAGTATGGTAAAAATAATGCAAGTTTAGACAATCTTGACACAGCAATTTTTGTTTGCACAGACATATCAACATCTCAAGTTGTTAATACGAAGCAGTTGCCCTTTTTAAACGTTTTAAATCCAACACATACTGTATCACACTGTGAAAAAAGATTTGAAATTCCTTTGTACATTAGTCTGAGCCACCATAAATTTGACTCATTTACTATTCGAATTTTAGACAGTGCAGATATTCCAGTGTCATATGGTAACTCACTAACAGAACTCCTGCTTCATTTTAGAAAGAAACAATGAATAGCCAGGTGTATAACATACACGAGCAATCGTTTAGTCATCCATTTTCAATGATAGTTTCTGGAATGAGTATGAGCGGTAAAACGTATTTTTGCAAAATGCTGGTTGAGAATAGAAGACATTTAATGTATCCAGTTCCTGTTGAAGTTATTATTTGTTATTCTGAAGATCAGCCATTGTATCACGTTCTGGCTAAAGATTCACATGTAAAATTTATTAAGGGGTTAAACTTTGAGCTCACTAACACCTCAATACCAAAGTTAATTGTGATCGATGATTTAATGACTTCATCATCTCAAAATAAAGAGGTACAAGAATTGTTCATCAAAGGGGTACATCACAAAAATACATCATTAATTTTTTTGACTCAAAATCTTTTTAACCAAGGAAAGTATGCTCGAGATATGAGGTTAAACACGCATTACTTTGCAATATTCAAATCACCTACATTTGTTTCACAAATAGCATGTATGGGACGTCAACTATTTCCTCATAACCCTAACTATTTACTAGAAGCTTATAAAGATGCTACAAAAACGAAGTATTCTTATTTAATCATCAGCTTGCATCCGAACTGTGAGGAAGACTTAAGAATAAAGACAGGAATATTACCTGACGAAAGTGAAATAATTTATTTGCCACAATGAGGTTTGTTATTGACTTTGAGGGTTACTCGTTGCATCCTAAGTTTATTTTTAAGGAGATTGTCATACGCAATATTGATCAGTGTGTTAGTGAATGGTTTTTTGTGCGTCCTCCTTTTCAATTTAATAAGCTAAGCTCCAAAAATAAAAACATTGTTAAATTTTGTGAACGCAATCTTCATAACATTTACTGGAGATCTGGGTGTCACTCGATAAGTCACGTTAAATCATTTTTATCGAGTTTAACAAAGGATGATGTAATATATGCAAAAGGAGTTCAAAAGGTTGGACTAATAAAACATTTAATAGAACGACCTGTCTCTGTAATAGATCTAGAACAGCTAGGTTGTAAAAACGTTTCAGCTTATAGCCGTACATATCAAGTGTCAGAGTGTAAACTCTCATTTCATAAAAGGAACTTATATTGTGCACATCTCAAAGCAAATATATACTCTAAATTTTTACAACATGAGTGCCCGATTGGAGAGGAACATGAGTTTTCTAGAGAAGTTGAATAATGCGAGTGCTACAGAAGCTCGTGTCATTCTTTCAGAAGCATCCGAGGATAACGTGTTGACGCTTACAGAGTTAGCAATTAATATTTTGCAAGGGAACATTGAAATTGGCTTGGAAACATATTTACGATTAAAGGTACACACCGAAATTATAAGGAAACTAGCAAAAAGGTCTGTGAGTACTAAAACTAAGAAGAAGTGGTTAGTGAGAACCATTGAGGTTATTCCATTATTAGTAGGTCCTTTGTTTTCTTGTTTGGGAGGCATGCTTGTGAAAAAAATTATTGAAAGTAACACATAAAAATGGCAAAGCGCATGAAGCTCATAAGTGAAGAAGAATACCTCACTAAAATTTTAAACCCGGTTCAAAATGATATCAATCATCAAGTTTTAAAATCTAAGACAAGCGAAGCAAGCAGTTTGTTATATAATGAGCATATTCCAGATGATATTAAACTGTGTATGTATTCTCAAATCATGACTTCAATGAGTGGTCAGTTAAAAAAAATTCTGAATCGTCCTTTATTAGTAAAGCAAGTTCAAGGAGAAAAGTTTGATGACGAATCAAGTGATTCTGATAGCATGGATAAAGATGATTCATCTAAAAGTTTAAGTGCTGTTAATAGTTCAACTGAAAGTATATCTTTGGATTATAATGACATACAGCTTTTGAAACGACTGCCAGAAAAATGTTATAAAAAGTCTAGTGAGATTCTGTTAATGTTGAAACACCATCCTAACATTATTACATGGGATAGGTCTGGGGAGGTGGCATTTCTAGGTAGTGAATATGATGATGGCACTAGTATTGTAGACCTGTTATCATATGTCGTACATGATTTAAAATGGACTGTTGCGCCAAAAGGATCAAATAGATTTTTATTAACGCTGAAGAGATTGAATGTACCATTATCACTTATGGGACATGGCATGAGAAAGATTTTATCCAAGGACTATCAGCATATGACTGATGTAAAGAGCGCAAGTGATAGTCCCTCCTACTTTAATCAAATGAAACTAAAGTTAAACAAGTGGGTATCAGCAACTGAAGAAGAGGAGTTTTCTCCAAGCAGTTTTTCCACGCCAACAAAAGACTAGTATTGTTTCATCTCAAGAAGAGGCAAGTAACTTTTTCAAGTTGATGAAAGAAGTTTTGTGGTAATTTTGTTCACCATTAAAATGGATGAAAATTTGGTTAAAGTGCATAAGGCAATTAATAACCGTGAAATGGTTACATTTGATAGACGAATTGCATCTTTTAATACTTGGCCAGTAAACAAAAAGCCTATTGCACAGCATTTAGCTCAATGTGGGTTTTACGTTGACACTAGTTGTAAGAGAGTTATTTGTTTCTATTGTGGAATCGAAATAGAAAACTGGAAGCCGTTTGACAATCCATGGCTAGAGCATGCAATTAGAAATAAAGACTGTCCATTTTTGTTACTTCATCGATCTTCAGCGTCAACATTTCACTGGAATTCCACACATGAATTCAAGGAACCGATCAGTACATTCCAGAACTGCATGGTAAGTTTATACATATAGTCATTGTTGTATAGATGTATGTATATTGTTTGAGTTATAGTAATTAACTTTACTTATATATCATGTTTTGTAATTTCTACTTGCAGTCAAAACTAGATGTACTCGTCTCTGATGAATCGCAATTAGAAAACTCGATAAAAACAGGTGAATACAGATAACAATGTAATTAATTTTTCATATGTTGATGTTTATTATTAACAATGTTTTAATTTTTGTTGGCTCTGAAGATTTTAATTTGATGAAGCAGTACATTGAAATTAATCAATGCAAGGTGTGTCTCGTGAAGGAAGCTGAATACTTGTTACTTCCTTGCTCTCATCTGGGGTATTGTCTAAACTGTGTTTCATCAATTTGGGTTTGCTCTATCTGTAGAAAACGCCATCATAGCATTTTAAAAATTTATAAGGCATAAACTATTCCACTGATCTAACAGAAACACATGTTAAATTTATTTGTAAGATGTTTAAAGTTGAAATTATAAAACAGAATTAATAAATTAAATTGTAAAATATTTGCACATGAATAAAAATTGAGTTTCGATTTATATTCATCACACGTGAAAGCAGATAAATGCTGTTGTATTACGCTTACTGCGATACAAGTAATCAAGGTTTTGTGTCTGTTTTCTTTTTTTAGAACGAACCGTCATACACCATTGTCAGTGGGGTGAATGGTCAATATATTGGCTACTTTGGTCAATATATTGACCAGTCAAATGGTCAATATATTAGCTACTTTGGTCAATATATTGACCACTACAAAAATATAAAAAATAATTAAGCAGGGAAATTAGTTTAATTAAAGATTAATTGAATTGTGAAAGAATTAACAATTTTTTTTCAGAAACCTGGATTTTAAGTTATTTTGAAATTGCATGCCAAAAATCAAAAAATTCTACCGTGACTTTTTTGAGACAATTAGCTTTCAAGTTAAATACTGATGGGGTCATATTTATAGTATGTAACGGTCTATAGGGTCGAGAGTATAATGCGTCATGTTTACACCTACATGAGAATTCACATAATAAAGGGGTGGGAGGTTCCAAAATCGGTGCTTTCGGTGCATTACATAATGTAAATATGACCCCATCAGCATTTAACTTGAAAGCTAATTAACCCAAAAAAGCCACGGTAGAATTTTTTGATTTTTGGTATGCAATTTCGAAATTACTTAAAATCCAGGTTTCTAAAAGAAAATCCTCTCACAATTCAATTAATCTTTAATTAAACTAATTTCCCTGCTTAATTGTGTTTTATATTGTTGTAGTGGTCAATATATTGACCAAAGTAGCCAATATATTGACCATTTACCCCACTGATTGTGCAAACATACGGGTCGGTTTTTCTACTTGTTACTTTTTCCCGGGCAGGAACATGACAAGGAATGAAAATAGAATACCTACCAAATGTGCAAATAAAATATGGAGTTGAAAAGAAGTATTGTAAAACGTAGCTTGCTTGTTATTTTGTGTAAAAGTGGGAAATGATTGTTGATGAGTTAATTGAAACAAGATCCGTGCTGCACGGAGGTGATTTGTTTGCAAAATTTGGTATAGGCAAAGTAATTGTTTCTGAAAATCCCTGAATTGATAGGTTTATATTATTACGGACCTGTTATACAGCGTAGTAATGATTTACCCATATTTTGTCTGTGTGTGTGTGTCCGCACGATAACTTAAGAACAGCTTATCCAAATTACTTCAAATTTGGAATATAAGCAATAGAGGTCTTAGTCTCCGACCCGATTGATTTTCAGCCACCTTGCTCATCCCCCGGGGGAGTTACGGTCGAAACTTTCATTTTTTTATTACGAAATCCCAGTGCATACACACATGTATGCATGCGTATAAAAGTACATAGGCATGCATGTGTACCTACACATGGTGTAGGTGTACCTACACAGTTTACCCCTTACGCTTACCAACTAACACAATATTTGATTCGGTCAAAAAATATTTTGTTTACAGCATTCGCGTCAGCTCCCAGCTCCGTATTTATGCTTAACAACTTTATTAAAACTGGATATTATCTCAGTGTTCCAGCAGGGGAGGGTGATGATGCTGAAGATAAAGATGGTAGTTGTCATTAAATAAAGCGATGACGGCATTGTATTTTGTGCAATGCGTGGGGATCTTGATCTTGTTTCAATAGGATCCTTAATAATATAAATGTCTACTTAATAAAGTCGTAACGCTTACTCGACCCAGTACAGGTTTTGCATGCTCCTTCCATCATTCGTACACGGTGACGCAGTGGTTAGCATACCCGATTTTTTGCCTGGCATCGACTCCACGTGGTCGCGGAATATTTTTGTTTCTGATTTTTTGTATTTTTTCGGATGATTAGATACCTTTGTATGCCTTTAGATTTGCTTTTACTATTTTTTAAATTTTATATCCAGCTTATTACGTGTTTTTACATGTGTACGTGAAATGAATTTTTCTTACATGGATCATCCTAATGACGTGAAAATTGGTTTACCACGATTATTGAGAGTCCTGACAAAGAATATGACAATTATAATTTTCTACCCCCATTTCCTCCCACCAGGGGACGAAAAGAAAATGATAAATTTTTGAGTTGACAGCTGAAAATAAGTATGCTCATGTAGTTTGACATCGTGACAAAGTATATGACAATTAAAATTTTCTGTCCACATTTTGTCCCACCGGGGGATGAAAAGAAAATGGTAAATTTACGAGTTGAGAGCTGAAAATAAGTATGCTCATGTAGTTTGGCCTCTTGACCAAGAATATGACAATAAATATGCAGGAAGTGTATTTGAACATGGCACTGAAGATGTAACAAGGGTATGCCGATTAGTTGACAATTGACAAGTGTATTGTTAACCTATGTATACGGTACAGGTACATGATGTGTTGATGATTGTCATGTACATATAGTATATTCTATGACGTCTATGTAAAGTCCAGTCTTAGTTGAGCTGCTACAATCCTCTTTACCTGTTGTAACCATTTAATGGGCTCTATGTACCAAAAATGTCTTAATAGAATCACATGTTCCCATTGCATTAAGCATTTAAGGAGTAACATGACGCTGCGCTGGAGACACGGTGTTAAATAGAAAGATGGTTAGTAGGATTGAGATGGTGGGGAGTTAGCGGAGATGGAGAAATATGTTATGCAGTTATACCGAGTCATGAATTTGCATAACCTTTGTGTAGTGGTAATCCAGCATGGTGGC
This sequence comes from Zhuqinia jingwanae, assembly GCA_027744095.1. Taxonomy (NCBI): domain Eukaryota; kingdom Metazoa; phylum Arthropoda; class Collembola; order Entomobryomorpha; family Paronellidae; genus Zhuqinia; species Zhuqinia jingwanae. The sequence continues at coordinate 81 of JAHZNC010004619.1, read as the reverse complement.
AAAGGTGCGGCAATAATTAAGCCACAACGACCATATTATCAGAGTTTGTTATCTACGGGGGTCGGAGATAAAAGATGAAGA
>JAHZNC010004618.1:0-42317 GCA_027744095.1 Zhuqinia jingwanae | reverse complement strand
TTGGGAGGTGCAAAAGTTTCACATGAGCCTGAAAAAGTGGAAATAACCAAGCACCAAGTTTGATTATCAGCAGCAGGATCGTAAGAAGGAAGTGGGAAAAAAAATATATATTTGTATCTCTACATACATAATATATTATCACAGCAACAAAGTCCTTGTCCAACAAGAACAAGTTGAAGAAGAAAAAAAATTTGTATAAAAAGCGTAAAAAATATATAAGAATTATATATTTTTCGGTCCTTACTTCTACTTCTTCGTCGCCGTCATCTTGTTGGAAAACTCAACTTTATATATATTTTTCTCTCAGTACGACCACTACCACCACCACACTCACACAACACATTATTCGACTTGTCCGCTTTTCTGCTCTGCAACATAAACATCTCATTGAAAATGGCTTTTAAAGGAGTTACCATGAATGCTGGCACCGTCTCACTTTTCCTTTTCTGTACGGGTAAGTAAAAAGCATTTTAATAATAATAATAATAGTTATACATAATATCGGTTTTCTTCGCGCTAATACAGTTTATATTGTACTACTACTACTACAACAACACACATGATTCCATTTTATTGTATAAAATGCATAACAAGTACTCCATCACACATGGAATACTCACTTACATCCTAGGGAAAAAAACTGGTGTAATAATGAGCATACGCCAAAAAAAAACGACCAGACCATCATGGTGGTATGCTGATGATCACCATTACAGGCTCATTTTTATCTTTCCATTTACTGTTCTCTCTTTCTCTCTCTCTCGTCTTCTTCTCTCCTTTCATGTATGCTTTGTGCGAAATTAACACCACACACAGAGTAGTTGAAAGAAGGGTTTTATGTAAACTCACACAAGACAAAGTATTATTCCTCATAGCAATGTTATTATTTATATGGTGGTGTTATCTCACTCTCTCTTTGAAAGGATATGCAATGCGTTAGTAATAATTCTATGCAAGTGGATACTAAGTATTATATTGTTGTTGTTATTATTATTTCATATATTTGTAAAGTCAGCAGGACATACCTACACAGGTGTAAATATAAAAATGAAACACGATTTGCTTTATATTGTGTGTGCTCTTTATTACTTTGAACACATAAACACGAGAATTTTGCACATACATATTATTTATTTTGATGTGTGCTTATATATACTTGAATAATAGAAAAGAGTGTCTGCTTCCGGCCTGTCATCTCATCCTCATAAGCTGCATAATAGTAATAAAAATAGTAATATTATCCCTTTTCCCTCGGTTTTGTAAAGACTCTGCTTTGCTATCAATCTCTGGATGTTTGTGACATGATGATTTTGTGAACTCAAATGATATTCTCTTCTCTTTTGTGGGGCACTCGCTTTTCATCATACAAAATCATCTCTCACAAATTTATTCACAGTTTTACCTGGAATTTTGACTTTTTAAAAAGCAAAGTTATCATCTCTCATTACTAACTCCGCGCTGGTTGGTGGAAAAATGAAGAAAAAAACCATACATGTATTTTTGTTATATGTCGAGCAAGACATTGTACGAAAATAAGATAAGTCAGATTCCAGAGAAGGGCACCTCCAAACATATTATTATGACACACTCCACTCTCTTCCTCTCATGTTATTTCTCCCTCCCACCACCACCACCACTACCAAAAAGGAATTCAGAAATGCAATAACTTTGTTCAAAACTGAGATGGTTAGAGATGACTCCTATCAAAATCAAATAAGACAGGGTAAACACGTCATCCCACTTTTTCCATTCTTCTTTTATTTCAAACTATTTCCTCTTGGTTTGTGGTTACATTTTTATGACAATGATGATAGTGGGTTGATGTTTGATGCTGACTTAATGCAAGTATTTTTAGGGTGCTCTCTTAAAGTAAGCTATCTTTGACGTGCATACATAGAGATATATTTACAGTTAAACGTTTCACTTGACTATTTGTGAAAGTCACTGAGAACCTAACTGCAAGAAAAAAAGAGCCTGTACCCTCCGCCTCACTTTGCAATGATTCTTTGTATATCACACGAAATACACACACACACACAAGGTTTATAATGGAATGAGTCTCTGAAATATGAGAGGAGCAAGAGGAGAGAGAGAGAGAGAGAGAGAGAGAGAGAGAGAGAGAGGAAAGAAAGCTCTATGAGTAAAAGAAGTTGCTTCTCATTTTTCTACACGATGATTTATTGAATATTCTAGACAATATTGACAGTGGAATTGAAAGGTACAGTGAAGAGAATGTCACTGAATGAGATGAAGGGAAACAGAAGTGGAGAAAAAAAGAGACTGACATAAATTTCTCTTCTATGGATAAAAAAAAGTCCCATCTCACTCTCTCTCTCTATGACAAAGTCAGATAAAAGTTAAAATCAAGTAGAAGAAGAATAGTGGAAAAAGAAGTATAAAAAGAATAGTGGAGACGCAGGGAAGAAGAAATGAATGCAAGTTTGGTTGAGTTGCTTCTCTCTCTCTCTTTCTTTCTCTCTCTCCCTTCCTTCCTACTTCTTTTTTTGTACTTTTTTTCCTTTTTTTATTCTTCTTAACCTAATATTCCACCGTGCTATCTACTTATTCTGATTTCCTCCTTATTTTGGCCAATAATTCCGGAAAAAACTTACCAAAGCATCATTCTACTATTCCCGATCCGGATCTTTCTAGGAGTGACAGTGGTACTCAGCAAAATGAGGATACACTCTTTTTCTCGTTCCTATTTTTGCTGAACACACAACTTTTTATCAAGTTTAAATGAACTCATCCAAGAGTGCACACCCTTATTTTTCGATTTTATCGCTCAAACAAACACACATTTTTTTTGTGGTTCTCTATTTTCTTCCTCTGAATATTTTATGCATTGAATTGAAGAGAAATTTGCAATCAATTTGAATTAAGTAGCAAAGGAAAATGAAGTATTTTAGATGAAGTTGTTTGTGTTATTATTACAAATTATGATGACTTAGTTTATCCTCATCGTGTCAAAATAAATGACTATATCCATGAGGATGATGATGATAAGGGACTTTCAACCTTTGGTAAATATGATCATGTATCTTTACGCATTTACGTTAATAATGGGATAATAAATGTGTGCAACTTATGAAGCCGAGAAAAAGGAAGGGGGATGCTTAACTTTTGCGGTTACGTCAAAACAAGAGACCAACTGGTTATTATTGCTATAAGTTATTATTATTATTATTCTCGTTCTAAGTGGTACCTTTGTGTTTGTAGACTTTCAGAATAAACTTGAAATGTACTTTTGGGCTAAGGGCCGTAAAATATGTGTGTGCTCTGCTAACATCATTGTATACATAGCAGCACATGCATAGATGTATAACTTGTGTGTAGTTCCCTCCACATTCATTTTGCTTCTCTCTTTGACTTGAGACAGATCAAGGTAGCTAATATAAAAACGGGTAAAGTAAATGTTAAAAAGCATTATAATCATAGCATACACATTTCATACTTCAAAGCATGGTAGAGAGAGAGAGAGAGAGAGAGAGAAAGATAATGTGGGTTTGCTTCCTTTATTTCTCTTTTAATTTTATTGTTTAAGTTGGGAAAAGCTTAGCATGCGTATACACACTATGCATACGTATAATATATACATGCGTATGTACTTATATGAAAATGTTGAAGAAAGTACAGAATGTACATAGAAATAGTAGACAGTCGTCCTATTATTGTTGCTACTATTGTTATTGAAACAGAAAGAATAAACAAATGAAGGAACGTGTGTGTAGTAGTAAAAAAAAGTAGTATGTATAGCGTTTGTGTATAGGACGCTAGACTGGATTTCGGACGGCATTGTTTTATTATTCTCTACTACTAATTGGATTAGTTTCCACGAAGAATTCAATTGCCTTAATGTCAAAAGTAGGAAACTAAGCTGGAAAAGACAGAGACTCTCGCTCTCAACAAAACGCAGCATGAACTGTCAGCACTTCTCTCCTCTTTCTCTCTCTGAAGGGGTTTCCTTCTTTCTGCAGCTTGTAAAATAAATTCTCCTTTCTGGGGTCGCTCCTTTACTCGAGTAGTATGAGTGTGTATGTGAGTGTGTGTGTGTGTGTGTGTATATTGTAATTGGTACTTTATTTAGCTTGATTGTTTTTATATGCATGTACGTAAGGGGAAAAATATTTAATGATTAGCCATGCTCTTTGGTGAAGAGGTTGAAAATGCTCCGGGAATTTTAATTATATAATATTATTGTTTGGGATATTCTCGGTTGCTACAATAATGGGAAAGGTTACAATATAATGTTGTCGTCTAATTTGGGAAATTGTCTGTTTCAACATACTTTTTTTTCATTTATTTCTCGTACATCATGACGTTTGTTGAGGGCTACAACGAGTTAAAAAAGTTACGTAATGGGATTTAAAAACGTACAAGTATTTTGATGTGCTTTCGGATTATATGTACATAAATTTATGCATATAACAAACGTGCTGAACGCATATTATCATGCTCCCAATTCGAGAATTTCAAAATCTTCATAATGAAAACAATTACGAGACTAGATGAGGAAGCAGAACATTTTTATTATTATTTTTCAAGTGGGTTGAAGAACAACGGTATAAAAAAAATTCCCAGAGTGAAAAGTGTGTACGCATTGCTCAACGATTTTCAAATAACCTTGTTGAAGTATTTAACGTTACACTTGGGACGTGCACACACACACACACACATAGTCTAGTGTAAGCTGTTGTGAACCAACTGATGAATCCAAGGTTTTTCAAAGTTTATAGAATTTTACGTCGTATGTGTATACCAAATAAATATATACCACACATATTTGGGAGTTTTTTTTTGTTAGTAGAATACCTACTGCTAACACAATGTGTTATAGTTTTTTGGACTGATGATGTGTCTGCCATGCGAAGCGATAAACATGGGAAAAAGGCGAGAGAATGGATGGTAGCAGGAAGAGCATCTAAAAAGGCATATGAGGACGACAAGAGTACTATAAATACCTATAACATTTGCACATACAGATATTATACAAATTTACCGCGCTTAACCATTTATATATCATTGTCATCATCATCATTCCTTTTACTAGAGAGGGTATGTAGATGTAGAAGAACTGCGACGGAGGATGCAATTTCTCTCCTTCTCTCTCTCTCGCTCTCTTATTTCCCCATCACATGCTTCTGTAAAATATAAAAAAAGGGAAGCACAAATTGACTTTTTAAACTCACTACAAGTATGGAATGATGATGCCTTTCTTTTCTTTCTTTCTTTCTTTCTCTCTCTCTCTCTTCTTTTTCTCCCGTTTGTACACGTCTACTCTAACCACAGCAATGATGACTGGAGCAACGTCATGCTCACTAACATATGTATATATTGTATACTCCTGGTTTAGTACAGTGGCAAAGAAATGAATTGAAGTATTCTTAAGTCACACACAGTTTCTTACGTCAAAATGTCATGGAGAACGACAGAGCATGCACACACAACACAAAAAGTGACTTGAAGAAAAGAGTGAGCAAAAGAAAAAAACTTGAAAGACTAAAAGAAGAAGAAGAAGAAGAAATAGAGAGAAAGCGGCAGTTATCATCATTCCACCAATATATTCATGCGTAAAAATTGTATTCGCTCATTCAACGAAATTTTGTTTTTTGCATATTTTGTTATATTCCCTTTTTCCTTCTTCATCTTCTTTCCTCGTTTTTTAATATTTATTTCATGATATACTGTGTCATATTTCCTTGGGAAGACTTACCTACCCAGAAAAGAATAAAAAATACAACCTTTTCATTTTCACTTACCTCACATGCCTTCAGGAATAATACCACAGCATATCCCTACATCAGTATTATGTGTATACATCAAATGTAAAAAAAGACAGAAAAAGTACCGGAGACGTGATCAACAAACTTAGTGGTTGCAAAAGGGAAAAAAAGACGAAAGATTTTTAAAAAAGGACTGCTTCTTTTACTGCCTTTACGGCTTCCTTCAACGTTTTCTCTGTTCTATATGTATATTTTGTATATTATGCCCATGTCACACTGCACTAATAGTAGCCGCTGCATTTTTAGATGCTACCAGTAATAACCTATTGAAAACGACTTATATCCTATCATTAAAATACAAAATAAAACTACATAACCAAAACTGCACGTACTCAAAATGTATGTGTTTGTACCTTTTTATGCAACAAAATACTTTAAATATACTTTGTAAACAGAAAAAAACTTTGAGTGTTTCTTTTTGCAATGACACAAAACAGTGTGGCATGCATATATATATATGGTTATATATTTTTATTTTATTTTTCATAAAAGCTTTAGAGAGTGGAAACTTTTTTTCTTGTTGCCTGTCGTCGAGAATATTTTTTTTTTCATTCTTAGGCATATAATCATGATTTCATCTCCTAATTCCTTATAATATTAACTCTCTCTCTCTCTCTCACACACACACATACTCTTTTATCATTTACTGCACACAAAATGCATTATTATAACTTATAACAATGTTTTTGGTTGATGGCAGTAGTAGTAGTAAGTAGTAGTAAACGTGTCCCTAGTTGAGAATATGTGTGTGTTTGTGTGAGGGAAGGTAAAAGTGTATGATACTTAAGTGTTCACAGGGCATGAAATTTTTTATTATTATTAGTTTTTGCAATGTGGGTAACAACTACGCACACACCTAACTAAAAGTTGTAAGAAAGAACGTAGAGGAGAAGCAACAAAGAAAGTGTCTGATACTCGCTTTCTTGAGCAGTTCCCATTTTAAATTAGCATTCACTGGAGGGAAATGTAAAATTTATGATATGGTTATACCTCACACCAAAATATATAATGTCCTTGCGTATATATGTACTACCTTAACATGCAGATGAAGATTGTTATTGTATTAGCACTCTAATATCATATATACATATGTGGGAAGAGCTTTTAGTGTACACCTAACGATATTGTGCAGAGAAAAGTAAAATGACTGGATGATGATGATGATGATGATGATGATGCAAGAAGAAAAGAAGGGGGTGGTGCTCAAATCTAAATCATTGTGATTTTACATCTTCTTTCTTTACTCATTACCAATTATTATTACTACTATTATGAACTATGTATATAAATGAAAATAGGAAACCAATTCTAAAACTTTTACTTTACTCACATGATATGATTGTAAATGGTAATGGTGGGCTGGCCAAGTTTTTAAAACTTTTTAATCTTGATGCATTCTACTACTCTGCTCTACTCTTTTGGCCTTTGTGTTCTTCTTCTTCTTCTTGCAGTTGGTGGTTTTTTTGTGGGTGCTAATCTATTTAATTTTGAAAAGATACTACTACTTTTACAGCATTTTGGAAAAATACACAAATCTTTTGTTAAAATTAATAGTTTGCACACCGCTTTTTCTCCATCCAATTACATGCAAAATTGTGACACAATTATGTGGGCACAGTGGAAAAGTGGAATTTTTTTAAAAGATTTTTTGTCTGTCTCTCTCTCTTTCTCATGTTTTTTTAAAAGGAAAAGTTCAAATACCTTGTTGTTTTTTTGCACTGTATGTGTGATAATCTGAATGCGTTTGTGTGAGTTTTATTGTAAATGGAAAGGACGCATGATATGCATGCATAATAATAATAATAATACGATATGTTATAAAAGGAAACCTTTCTTCTTCTACCTTTGTGTTTGCATCATCAAAATTCTGGTTGTGTACATGGTCATACTATTCTAACAAATTACCTAACTAATGTATAAATATGAATGTGTGTAGGTAGATATACTAGTTTTCAGGGATGGAGTAAATATAAAGCGAGAGTAATGTGAGAGCAACTCGCAAAAACGAAATGTGCGAGAAGAGAAAATGTGAAAGAGATGAGGTGGAGGTGGTGATAGTATTTAGTAGAAAAAGGCCAGCGGTTGTTTTAAAGTAGTAGCGTGTGCTGATGGTGATAATGCCTCTACTGACTGCTGAGGTGGAGGTAGTAGTAGCAGTAGTAGTAGTCGTAGCTATTGTAGAGGTCCACGCCCCGGCTGTCTAACTGAGCGAATCCGGTAAAAGTGTGATGGAAAGAAGAAGAAGTAGAAGCGAAGGTGAAATAGCTTCCAAGATAGAGTAAGAAAGTGAGTGAGAGAAAATCTTAGTTAAGTTTTCTTTCTTGATACTTCTGGTTTTGATGATGTTGCTTCTTAGTTACTTCCTCACGACGACTTAGGCGAGAGCAGAGGTGGATGAAGAGGATGAGGATGATGTACTTACATTTATTTGAAATGAGGAGCGGATAGTCAGATAGTGTCGCTCCCAGGAGGGAAAGACAGAGAGAAATTATGAACACACTAGTGGTGCTGGTGGTTGAGAGAATATAACATAATAACATCCCTCACTCCTTTCTGTAAGTAGAGGTGACTCACACACACACACACACACACACACTCTCTCTCACTGTTCCCTTTCTCTGCTTACAAGAAGAATACAAGGCACGTATATACACTAATGGTGATAGTTGTTGTAAAATTGTAGCTGCAGCAGCAGCAGCAATAAGTAAGAGATGAGATGATGAGAAGAATAAAACTAAAAAGAAATTACAGTGACTTAAAATGCTTTGTATTCTCTTGTTCTCTTTTCACCCCTTTTCTCGTCTTAATTTGTATTTTCTTTGCAAACGCTCACATTTTATTTTTAGAGAGAAGAGAAAAGACCTACTTTTTCTGCTAAAGTTAAAAATGGTATGATAAACCGGAAGGATTTTCGTGGGTCTGGAAATGGTTTCGAGCATTAAAAAGTGCTTTCTTAATGTATCTCCGTATGTGTGGAAACGAACATGCGGATACTTTACATGGAAACGTGTAAAAAGATACCACCACTTTCCTCTCCCTACTTTTTATGCCCATTATTATTATCTAAGCACTGGCAATATTTGACCGATAATTTTCATGAAAACTTACACAGAGAGAGAGAGAGAGAGCGAAACGAGTGTTCATCATCATCGGGATTCAAAGTTACTGTTTTTGTAGGCCAGGAGGCAATCTCTAGCTAGGTAGGAGGCAAGATAAACGGAATGACCTTAACTTTCGTGCGCACTTACAGACACACACACACACACACACACACAGACACCATATTCCATCCGTAAAAGAAAAGTAAGATATAAAACGTATCAAAGTGCAACTTTGGGTATTTTATAGGTTCCAACATCCATAAACTCTCTTTTGTGTCTGGTAATTGTAGATGAAATATCTCTCTAGAGTTGGACAGAAAAGCGTAATGTAAGGTAATGTGAGGCTCCTGTTAGGTAATGTAATCTCTCTCTAGCAGTTTTTTCGTTCTTCTTTTCTTAATCTTTTATATACGAGCATAACCTAAAATTATTGGTGGGTAATTTATCTACGCAAAAGAAGGATGAGTTTCCTTTTACCCAGCGTACCGATTGCAAAAAAGAAGAATATTGGGATGAAGTCAAGGAAAAAAAGTTTTTTTTTTTGTACTCTCAAAAAGTTAGTGATGCTGCAACAATAAGTTGCGGAAGACAACTGTTATACTTTTAGAAAATAACGAAACAACAGAGTCGTAATTGTATCATTCTTGTGCAAGTTAAAGCAAAACATGTAATCTTGCTAAAAAAAACCCATTACGAACTGTATGAGACAGAGTCTCTTGTGGTCATCCCACACCGCTGCGGCGGTGGTAGGCTACTTTGTAGCAAGTAACTTTTGAGGCATTGGTTTTCCTGCTTAGATAACTACCTTTGTATCATATTAGGGAATACAATGTGCATTCTATTGTAAAAGCACATTATTAGAAGTAACATCATCACTTTGGGTTATCACCTTGATAACCCATCACCTTTCACTTGAAACCAAAACTTTCACAGGAATCTGGTCAAGTCTGGTGGCTACTTACCAACCGTAAAATGGTTGGTGGTATCGGGTGGCTTAGCTGTCAAGCTTTCTATTGTGCATTATCATTTCTTGTCATTGCCATAATAATACAACTTATTTTGTGAAACTGTCTGATGAACAAAACTATTTTCAAAGATACACACTGGGAAAATGTTATAAAGTTATTATTATGAAGCAACATTACTATTTCTAGGAATACTACAATGTTTCGGAATATTTACGAGAAAGGGAATATGTAATAATGTATGATTTTGGTGAAACAAGCTACATACACAAATGCGTGATAGATAATGCTATTTGTGCATGTCATAATAATATAATAATAATGTCATATCATGTAGGCTTTGTTGTTGAAAGGTAGAGAAAAAAAAACAATTCACAACTTGTCAACATTGTGACGTAAATCAAATATCATTCATAAAGACGCAAAACATTTCCAAGAAATGTTACACAATTAGTTTGTCAAATGTTTGTTTTGCAAGGTTGAGTTGTAAAAGAATCATTCGACAAAATGTCAAAATTAACGGAAATGTAAATATAGGTCTATTACTTCAATATTGACTTAAGATAAAAAGGTAATCTTGTTTGTTGTTGTTGTTTTTGGGTAGTTTCAAACATAAAATGGTTTGGTATTGGTACTGCCAATGTAAACTCAATTGGTAGACTTGAAAGCTGACCAGCGGTAAAAGGGGCAATGCGCGAGCAAGTTGGAAATTGATTTGAAAAGAGTGGAAGGGAATTGCGTTCTTGCGTGATTTTATAAATGGATAAATTATCACTCAACCTCACCTCTCTCTTTGTGATTATTTCAAAACCACACACCTTTTGAGCACATGTTCGCGTTAGGGAAAAAAAGCGCTCATGAGAATAAAACTAGGTGTGCAGGAAAATCAATATAGCTGTTTCATCTTCGTGTGTTTGTTCCTGTCATCATGAAAGCCTCACTGATTTTAACGAAATAACCGTTTTCCAGAGTAAACTATGTGTAAGCTCCCTAAGTCAGCCTGTATCTTTAATCCCCCATTTCCCCACTAAAACCGGCTAATTCCGGATTAGAAAATATAAACGCGACTTGGTACCTACCTACGTATTTGGCTTATACGTTTTGTGTACACTGGCAAAATTCTATAAAAAGGTAGACAGTCTGATACTACTTAGCTGAGCAGTTCTTTCGTAAGATCACTTGGATTATGTAGCGAGCCTTGACTGAAAATGTTGGATGGTTGACCAACTTGCTGGTCCAGTGCTCGTTTAAAAAAAATACGCTATATATTTAATCTTGCTTGGCTGATTTTTGTGTGTAAGTTTTTTTTTTTGTACTGCTTGCACGCTTAGAATCAGTATACGGTTGATATTCTATGGTTCCCAAAAGGATGATCACAAGGCAAGTTCTTATCTCCAGGATCACTTTTCTCTTATGAGAGGAGTCCCTGGTGGGAATACCAGTTTATTAAGATGGAACGCCATATACACTACTTCTACAAAAATCAAAAGGTGTATTCATGATTTCATCTCTGGCGAGTGTTCAGCTGGAAACTTATCTTATCATAGCCAAAGCCAATTTTCATGTACACTCAACATCCTGATCCAAATTGATTGATGAAAAACTTTGCTACAGTTATTTATGTTCCAAGTTTACTTGGGAGAAAATTGAGCAAAAAATTGTATTGTACGTAAATATCGTTTTTGCAATGTGTACTGAAATGTTAAACGCACATGTTTATGTTTTCAGTACAAACAAAGCACAGAGTAAAGTTATTAAAATTTGTAATTGGTTGCAATTTTTTGATAAGCTATGCAATCCTATACAAAGCAAACATTGTATTTCATGCATTTAGCTTGAAATTTGTATTTTGTAAGATTGCCTATGTCAAGATTACGGTAAAAAAAAGTATAAAAATTTCTCTAATTGTTTCTCATTCGTCCACACACAAAAAGCATTGTTAATGCAGCAATCATATTATCAATAAAATCTCGACTCTGTTGTACCTTTTCCATTTCAGCTAATTAAAAATTAAATTAAACAAAGTTAGAAATTTTGTTGAGAAGTACGTAATGCAAACATTAAAAAAAACATTTGCTGTAGCAGCAGCTAATTTTACCAAGTTAACTATACCAACTTTACCTATATTTGCTTTTACTGGATATCACGCCAAGCTACACATTACTTGCAACCCCACCACTCAAAAATCCATATGCTCCCATATCTAATGTCTATGTTACGAAGTGGCATAATTTAATATGATGATAAAATGTATGCATACACGATCAATAAATAATTTGCCCAGTGCACTCACTCATCTATATATATTTGCACTTCGTTATCTCCCTTTCTCTCACAGACACTTCCTCCCTACTTGTTTTACATCACAGGAATAAATTATACACTTCATGCATAAATATTGGTAAAATGTTGTAAGGAAGAGGGACCTGTATTTGACAAGTGGAATATATAGGGAATAATCACAAAAGTTTTCACCTTTTCAAACATATTCTCTATTCGGGAAATATCAAAGTACGGAAGCTTAAATATATATGTAGTGACTACATGTATTTACCTGAAGAAACTATTGTAAAGTACAAATAAGTTTTAAGAACAATCACATCAAAAAGTTCTTCCAAAAAAAAGTTTTTCATAAAATCAGTTTTGCACTAATTTGTAATATATATTTCAAGGTTCAATTACAATTAATTACTATTTAGCAAGGTTACAAAAGAAAAAGAAAGAAGCAATAATTTTATTGCTCCCAAGTGCCACGCAAGTCACAAGTCACACGCGATTTACAAATTTATTAAAGCTCTGTCTTGAACTACCTATACTTGCATACATGATTACACTTAATATGCATTTCATCAAAATGTCATCCATCCATCATTCCAAACAACCTCTAAACCCCCGTTTGCTAAAAAGCATTATCTTTCATTCTTTTATATCATTCGAGATAAAGCATCAAAAGATTAAAGCCCAAAACTAGACATTTCGATTTTGGCCATTATCCCAACCTCAGCAAGGTGGCTGGAAGCAGCTAACGTATCACTAATCACATTTAATTACATATTAAACAGAAAGGGGGGAGGAGGGAAAGAGAGAAAGAGAGAAAGAGAGAAAGAGGTAGACATGGCAAAATTACTGTTTTCTGCTCACAAGCAGGGACACAGCCTGCCCAGCTTGACGGAACAAATTACATGCAATTCTCTTTTTAATCGCCTCTTGATTATCTGTGGGTGAGCGGCTCTCTTGTCGACCTATTTTTTTCACTTGGTGCAATGTTCTATATAATGTTTGTAGAAGAATATACGAGCCAGCAAGCAATGACATCCCACTAAAATTGTATTGAATTAATCATAAATTTCTACCTCCGAGGTCCCCATTGTTTTTCCGGCATTTCAGTTGAAAACGAAAAAATAGCAGCCATCATCATCAACAATAATCAGTATATGTATATCATATGGCTGAAACGATAATTATGGTTTGCGCTCACTTTTTCATTCTGTCTTTACAAAAAAAGTCTTTGTGTGCTGTTTTTGTTGCTGCTGCTTTTGCTCTTATACAATTCCAGAGTTTACACAAAAAACGACGACAGAAAGAGAGTGAGAGAGAGAGTCAGCCCAGCCGAATCTCCCGTTTTTTTAATACTTTTATCTCTCTGTTCCTCCGAAACATTCTAATTTACGTTTTGTAGTCCTACCAGTTACATTTGATTCTTTATCGGGAATTCTGTATCACTTTACAAGGAAAGCAGTCAGTGTCAGTGTGCTACGTATACACATGTAAATACATGTATTTTAGCAAGTGTAGACACAGACTTTCTGCAAACGCTTGCATCACCATACAATATATAATGGTGTATAAATATAGTAGTTCTTTTTTTGCAACCTTGCTTTGATCATCTGCTCCTTTTCCTGTGTATTTGGCAATCCGTGTGTTTTCATGTACAACTCATCTCGCTAAAACACAGAGACCAACAGAGGAACATGCAGGTTTTTTTTAGCAAGGCAAGTAGTAAGAAGAATGATATGGTTGGGAAGATCGACGGGACGGTAGAGAAAGGAGGAAGAGGGAAGCGATTAATAATACAGACTCTCTCCATCTCCCTCTTTCCCTATACAATTCACTTATAACCCGCATGAATCTCTAGAAGATGCTCTTGTGCTCCTGCTTCTGCTGATCCAATTTTTTTTTAAGTTGCAACACGGCGTCGTTGAAAACGTGATATGAAAAGCTCGCTCTCTCTCTCTCTCTAAAAGTCACAAAGTCATATGGGTACGCATTAGACTTTTGGGAGTTTATGCATGAGTGGGCAATATCATACTGATTTCCAGCAGCAGCAGCAGCAGTAGCAGCAGCAGTAGCAGCAGCAGTAGCAGTGGCAGCGCTCTAAAATTGCATTCGGCTCAATATCCATTTAATATATGTCATCAAAGAGGAGCAGAAAAGATGCTACCAGAAAGGATGCAAATACCATTTTCCATGGCAAGTTTGCTTTTTTCCCCTCTTCTTCTTCGTCGTTCGTTATGCACACTTGAAAACTTCACTCATTCATCGTTTCTTGTGTATTTGTTGAGGAGAGCACATCCACTCCCTGACGTCGTAATCATGGGCTCAATAGAAGAAGAAGAAGAAGAAAAAAAAAGTTCTAACTTTAATGCTTTTAAAATAAAGTTTGGATAAAGAAGAATGATTATATTATGTACTTTTTTTTATAAAGGAACGTGACATTTATTGAAGAAAATGTGCAAATACTCAGGCATACATTTTTGATTGAGGAAGCGATTGTGCGCTAAGGATACTTAAATATGGTTATGTTATGTACATAATGTATACCATGCATACATCAATATATAATACGGAGACGTAGATTTATCCAAACGAAAACTAAATTTGTAGAGTTAATGGGTTTTTTTTACCTGAATTACCAAAACGGAATCCAAAACGCATTTATACACGTAATCCATTTTGGATATTTTTTTGTTTATTCTTCAATTGGGATTTGCAATGCTTCAAATAAGCCGATCGTTCCATGAAGCGGAACTGTAAATCTATATGGCGTGAACTGAAAAAAATAAATATATAAAACAAAAACTAACTTTTTTTGAACCATTTAATTTTTCTCAGAAAGCTTTATTGCACCAAGATCGTAGCTTAGTGTAATGCCTGCTGTTACTCTGCGGGTGTATTTGTCACGTCGCAATAATATTTCAATGTGATACGTGGTGATTACAGTGTGATAGCACTTAAATTTTTTTCTTTTGTTTACATGCCTGAAAGTCGACGAATACGAGGACTATAAAAAAGCGTCCTTTTTTCCTGTTGAAGGCATGACTGCTTTCATCAGATTGTGCACCCTCTCTCTCTCTCTTTCTTATTTTCCAATATATACATATAGATATATTTATAATGTAAGTAAATATGTTTACACTTGCATCAAAGTATACCTATATCAACAAAAATTTAGTGAGGTCATCCATAAAAATATTGTATTTTCTTTCATCCATTTTGCTCAAGCGTTGGAGTTAAATCTGTGTCAAAGGACCTCCAAGAAAATATCCATACAAATGGCTGTACTATAATAGACGGACATTTATGAAATTTGTTTTCCCCAAAATGTCCATCCAAATGTCATCTTCACATAACAGTAGTACAGGGAGGCCAACTAGTACATTTACTTGACTTGAGTAATATTAGAAATCCGCACTTAAATCCTCTACTAAATAAAAAAGGACACACCAAAATGAAATTTACAGCCCATCAAATAGTAATTTTTTTATTTATCAAAATGAAGTTGTAAAAAGCAAACTATCTGTTTGTGACAAGATAATTCGGAATCTGCCATGCACTTGCAACATTCTGATTAAAAGCGTATCATTTTATTGTTAACAAAAAATGTCTTATTGACAATACAATTTTATTTATTTATCAAACTGATTGCTTGCTATATATTGATGCATATTGGTTATTGGCTTGGATTAGCAATAAAAAAAGAAGGCCTGTAGCCACTACACTCTTTTGGTTTTCACTCGAGGACAAATTTGTACAAACGTTTTTTTTTGTATTTTGTTTTTCTTCTTCTTCTTTGGTGTGCATATAGTAGACAGGGGACAAATATGTGAGATGTCTCACTCAAGGCAGTATCCAGTCGTCATCGTCGTCACATAGATGTATCAATTGGATAGGAAAAAGAAGGGAAATAAATATGGTTTCCCTTAGAGCAAAACTGTGTCGTGTTGCTGCGCGTCTCGTAATTCCATGGTTCATAAAGCCTGTTTTCCATCACTTTCCAATCCCCACACTAAATTCGCCGAGTGAGAGCAAATCTCTGAGAAAAAAGTCCGCTTCCGTTCTACTTTTATATATTCCTTCTTTTTTCTCTTCACTGGGTAGAGAAATCACGCTATTTTCTATATTATTATTTGTAGGCGCATCTAACCTAGCCTACATTATACCAGTGGTCTCTCTAGCTTCTGTGCTGTCGTAAAAGTTAGAAAAATATTGCAAAGATAGTGGACGATACCTCGTCTCCGTTGTTGGTTAGGGAAAAAAAGGAAGGGGAAAAGTAACAGCAATCGACAAATATATACATATACCATACATTTGAATTTTTTTTAAATATACTTTGAAACATACACAGTTACAAGCTTACAATTTCATTTGTAAATCCATGGGCATTGCGAGATACAGATGAATACCGATCGGTCACCATTTATAGACGAGTGGTAAAGTTATGGCTTGTATCAAATGTGATAAGGAAGACAGTCAAATCGGATGCAAAGCTCCTTTTTGCCATAAACTTAAGTGTTACAAACTGATATCTTTTTTTTTCTTCATGGGTTTGTGCTCCCTGTTTTTAATATGTGAATGCCACACCACCACACACCAAAAATATTCGTATCCAATATTGGTTTTATGTTTTATATATTTTTTTATTTATATGTCGTCGTATATATTTGTAGATATTTGTACAGGAAAAAAACTACAAAGTCTTCATGTGATAAATCTTTCTCTTCCAGTTTAAGTCCACTAAAGGGCTTCATTTTGCCTCGATCATTGTCACTTCTGCTTTCTGCGTGACTTGTCGCTAAAATACTTTCCATAAACACATGCTCTCTCACACACACACACACACACACACATCACTAAAATACTATCATCAATATCACCACCACCACCACCACCACGAGCATCAGAGAGAAGTAGTCTTTAAATCCATTCCACCATATAATATATCAGTTGTGATAGAGAAGAGGGATGATTAGCCGTCCAGTCGTATATATCTAGATGGTGCTCAAAGAACCATTCTTCCATTCCATTCTACCTTTCTCCTCCTCTTTCCTCCGTTTAAACTCCTTGCCATGAAACCTAGCTTCTTCCTAAAAATAACCAACCAACCAAACAAAATATCCTCTGATGTGTACCTACACAGCCCAAAAGTAATATAATATATAATATGTAGGTTTTCCAACTAACTTGCCACATTTCTTCTCTCACTCAATATGTGGTGCGTTGAGTTGAGTTTTTGTGCTATACATATATACATACATGTTATGTCTCCTTACCTCAATCACTTAACAAGCAAAAAAAAACACATATATATATTTATATTTATAGGTGATATAAATATATTATGTTATGTAAAAAAAAATATATAAAGAAATTTCTAGGATAAAGAAAGGCTTTAGAGGGCGGATGAGAAATCGCATGATGCGTCAAGTACGAGAATCCATTCCAATTTTCTTTTTCCTTATCTCCTTCTTCTTCGTCTTCTTCCCTTTTTTTCCTTTTGCTACTTGTATATCAATGTGCAAAAACAATATATATGCATCCATACCTACACACATATACATACATGTAATATATAACAAAAAGCTACTCTGAATAAAAATCATTATAAGGTTGTGTTGAGACATTCTTGAAATTTCCACTTTTGATGATATTCTACACTAAAGTATATCCAAAGTGAATTGACTCTTGTGTTTTTTGTGGAACAAGAGAGAGAGAGAGAGAGAGGGGGAGGGGAAGAAAGGGTATTGTTTGTGGTGTTTGCGTGCAGGAATTGTAAGTGCAATCCAAGATCATGAGGATGCAGTTCCTTTTCCCCGTTCTTTACTTTCGTCTCAACTGCCGCTCCAAAGAAGAAGAACAAGAAATTCGTCAGACCAAGAAAACCTCCATTTCCTTCAAACAGAGACTATAGCAGTATGTAATGTAGTAGTAGTACATATATTGTGTTTAGCTAGGTATTGTATCATATTTTATTCATTTTTTTCTCTCTTCTTCTTGGACAATGAACATATGTCAGGTTTTCACGCAACAGACTATTTATTTTATATAATAATAATAATAGTAACATGCATTTGCCAGTCAGCAGAGAGATAAGGAGGGAGGAATCCGAAATATGCCATTTTTTATACAATTTTCCGTCTTGTAGAACAAAAGAGTAGAATGGAATTGAACAAGGGTTTTTCTTTGTGTGTGTTGAATACGTTTAAAAAAGAGGGAAAATATTTTGACTGGTGATTTAATGTAGTTTGCAATGCACTCAATATACAATGCACTAAACATTACACATATTTTTCAAGAAATTTTTCATAGTACAAGAAAACTTTCCTTTTTATTAAAAA
This sequence comes from Zhuqinia jingwanae, assembly GCA_027744095.1. Classification (NCBI taxonomy): domain Eukaryota; kingdom Metazoa; phylum Arthropoda; class Collembola; order Entomobryomorpha; family Paronellidae; genus Zhuqinia; species Zhuqinia jingwanae. The sequence goes on along the minus strand of JAHZNC010004618.1, from coordinate 23,853 downwards.
AAAATGTATATATAAACAAGCTATGCTGCTGCATGGATAAATTTAACTTTTAGTACTTACCACACATAATTTTGTGAGATACACGCACATAGGTATTTTATGATGTCAAATGATGAGGTATATACGTTGTATGTATGCATGCATCTTTCTCTCAGATTTCAATTCAATTAGACTTCCATTGAGAAGGAGAGGGAGATGTGCCAAACTTTAAACGCTCACTCCGAAAATGAAAACCCACTACTAACGTTTTAAAGTGTAATGTTTTACGTGGTGAGTGAAATTGTATTGGCTTGTGGTGGTAGGGATCCACAGTAAAATGGTCCATTTTCTACAGTGTAAGCAGAGAGTAGTAGTAGGATTGCTGCTTCGTTGCTAGAAACTAGATATGGGCCTCTCAAAATAAATGTGGGATATAAAAAAAGACATGAACACTCAATGGAATCCCCCTCTCTCTCTCTTCTCCTCCTGTTATTTTGTGTGTTTGTGTTCTACGTTGTTAGTTATATGTAAGCTATAATATTGTATAAATGTACATTTGCGAGTGGAATGAGACGACAAGAAAAAAGGGGAGAGAGAGAGTCAACGTAAAGCGTACAATGTAATAGTGATTGTGTCACTTTAAAATGACAATCCCGTCTCTTGAAAATGTGTTTCAGTTGTGTTCAACCAAAAAGACATTTTTGCAAGTTTTTTTTGCATTATAGCTTCCACCAGAGTGGTGGTAAAAGAGTGTGGGAGAAAGTTTATATGTGTATATGTATGTATGCATGTGTACACTGTATAGTATGTACAAATGTTTGCAACAAGAGGAATAGAGAAAAAATGGTACATGAGCTGAAAACGACCATATAATAAAAGAGAAAAAGGATTGGACAGAGACAAAGATGTTTCTGTCAAAAAAGGTGGGTTTCATTCTACTTGTAGAGGTTTCCTCTCTGTTTCATAAACACTTACTTTTTCAGTAGTATAAAAACGGGGTTATTTAAATACAATGAATGAAGATGAGAGAAAAGAAGGGAAGCAGACCATGGACCACAAAAACCGTGCCGTGTGAGATACTCGTATTATTTGCACTGACTCCAGTTTAGTTACATGGTACTACATACCCACACGAGACAAATAAATATGCATGTGGACAACGTTATACGGGATTCATTTAATTCCCTGTTCCGTCTTTTTATTTGCAATCATCCCAAAAACCCAACCAAACTGTGCACTGTAGTAGCAGTAACATGCAATGCACTACTTAGCATACCACGACCATTATGGGACTGCACCAGACTCAGACCAAAACCACGCCATCATCATCATTACTATACAGCCAGTAGTATCCTTTATATAAAATAATGAACACATGTTCTCTAAACTCTTGTGTTTTACCTGATTATCGGAACCAAAGTAATAATAATAATAAGACGCATATTTTTTTAAAGGTTAAATTTAATGACTGCAAACGTCTAAAACCCCTAAAAATAATTGAAGTGTAGTGCTGAACAAATAGAATAAATATTGCACAATTGGTAAGCATAATGATGGGATAGTCGTCGTAGGAAACTTGAGACACTTGTGGATAAATTCAACGGGCATTTGACTAGTCTCCCGTTTGCGTATTCCGGGAAACATGCTAAATTGTACTTTGAAGAGGAGAAACATGACAAAAAGACAAAATGTTTGATACTTTTGGTCTTTTTTTTCACAGTTCAGTGCTCGTGTCTTTTTTTGTCGTCCTTGTTTTGATCACTGATGCTGCTACAGCGTCATATGTCTGTGTAAAAAGTCAAGATGCTGCTTCTACACGTAGAGTTGTGTGAATTTATGTAGGTACCTACATTTTTATTTACCTCTCCATATTTTTATCTCTCTCTGCATTACCGCACTGAAAATGGACAAAAATTATAACTAACTGTTCAACATAATGTACATTATATACACATATATCTCTCCCTCTATAACTTCTTCTTGAGTCAATGTTCATGCATCAAGTCTATTTTTGCTGTTAAAGAAATGTTTTACTTCCATCTCATGCTACTCTTCTACTACTTCAAATGGTTCACTTTTTTTTTATTTTCCTTTTGAAACGCAAAGCTTTTTTTTATTTGTGTGCTCCGGCTACTCTTGCTCGTCTCCAACCTCTCTGTACTCTAGTATTTGGTCCTTGGTGGTTACTTGTTTTTTTTATGGTTGAATTGTAAAAAGAAAAGAAGAGAGGAAGAGAGGGGGAAAACCTAAAGAAGACTGGCTAACCACATAAGCAGCCATACAAACACAGACACACTTATTCTCTTCACCATCTGTAAGCAGCAGCATGAGCAGCAATCCCTTTTCACTCATTCTCAGAAGCGACGTTTATTGTCTCCAAATCAGACATGTTTTATAGGTTGACATTATGAACTAACATTTGTACGCGATATTGTCATTCGAGTACTTTTCATGGTTCCCTGCATTTGCGTTCCTTTCTTTTTTTATATACCTTTTCTATATATACTCCACTTACAACACTTGTCTCAAATGTGAAGAGCTCCTGCTTGTAAAGTTCTCGTATAAGTAAGTAGTTTGTGTGTGTGTTTTGTTCTTCACTACCACAAATGCACACGCACACAATACACTACTACTCCCTCAAAAAAAACTGTAGAGGACATCGTGCATTACTACTCACGTACTCAAACAACTCCACAGAGAACAAAAATAAATAGTGTTGATGGCTGTAATGTTGTGTGGATAGCGTGGGCCTGTCCTGTCTCCTTCCTACCTCTTTTCTTCTTCTCTTAAAACAAAATAATATATAAAAACATAAAGCTATTTAGAGAATCACTTTTTCTCTTTTGTTGAAATACCTACATATATTGTGCCAGATTTTTAGACACATCAGCAGCAGCAGAACAGTATATATTTTTTTTTGACTCGAACAAGTGGCTTGAGAATTTAGTGTCATTCATGAAAAACTCACAATCACCATCACCGCCATCATCATCATCATCATCGTTGTCAGTTTATCTCTGGTTTTGTAGATATTTCATAAAATATTACCTGCGTTGTGGATTATGTGGATAATATGTAGAAAAAAACACAGAGTGGCAACAACTTTTCTATTACTACTCTATAAGCACTACTCCAAAAGTTTTCTTTGTTGCAGATTGTTGCTGTTGTTGATAGCACTTTATAGAGAAGTGTGGGGCACAAAAGGGCAACAGACATCCTTTTTTCATTATCCAGCTCATTATCACAATCACTACGCGCTAAGCCATGAATAACACGTGTCATTGTTCTTAGCATTCTTCCAAACAAAAAGTGTAGTGTTTCAGCATTATTTACCAAAATTCATCCCAATAAGGTATAGGGATAATCTAATAATGTAGTACTACTAAGTAGTAGTACTATTGGATGTAAACACATGTGGATAGCATACACAATATATTCCAGATATATGTACTACGTTGCTTAAAGCATTCCTTTGATGAAATGCCTCCCTTAATGGGATCAATTAATCAAGCCAGACAGTAAAAAGCTAGCTGCAGTTGTCATTATAGTGAAGACCCTGAATAGCAGGAGTGAGAGTGAAAGTGAATGAATGGGGGAATTTTAGCCAACAGCAAAGGAAGCATGAAACTTGCAAAGATTTATGGCACAATATCATCTATTTAATGGCATTCTTAAGCTTATTCTTGAGCCAGAATACATTGTTTTTAATTCTACACGCATATTATATGCATAGCTGCTTTCTCTCAAGTACAAATGTTAGACATAAAAATAAAAATAATATTATGTAAGAATTCTCATGGGTAGAGCTTTGGGAGTGAGCTCAAAAAGTCAAACACTACAAAATTGTAGCCGCTCGTTTATTTAAAAATATATAGTATTACTCGAATTATATATGCGTATTCCAAATGGAATAGTGATTAAATGATCATTGTTGTTGCTCAGACGCCGACGACGTCCTTTCACAATGACAAAATTTCAGAATGCTGACAATTTATATTTTTTACATGTTAAAACGCTATAAACGTCTAATTACCATTTAAAATGCTATCAATCCTAAAATATAGTAAGGTCAGGCGTGTCGTGGGCACCTTGAGAAAGTTGTGTAATTATTGTAAACTGGAGTAACATTATGTTTATGTATGCCCAATATAAGCTGTATAAAAAGTGTGACTGACCGACAGAAAAACATTGCGCAACCCCATTTACTAAACTGCCCCATTCCGGTACTTGATAACAATGATTTAGAAGGATTCTTGTCACTTGTTGTAACCCTTGGTACTGTTAAGGTTTTTTTTTTGTCACACAACATGTGTTCCAATAAAATATCGCAGTATAGTGTATCATGTGTAATACATATATGTATATGTGTGCCATACATCAAAAATTATTTATCTCTTGAAAAAAAATGAAGAGATAAGTGGTATAAAGTATGGGCATTCATAAAGATGTCAATTTCACAAGAGATTGCAACAAGATTTGGTGGAACGATGATAGTAATATACAAGCAAGTAAAGAACAGTTTTGTGGTGTGTTTCTTATTTACCTATTCAAGATTTATCCTTTTACATACGAATTTTTAGTTGAGCTCCCGATGAAATGAAAAATAAAGTCTCTTCGCGATTTGTGAATGTAATAAATAAGCGGTGGAGTGTACTTTTTTTCTTTATTCATTTGATACCAGCAAAAACGGTGGGTAACATATGAAGAAGTAAAAAACTACAAAAAAGAAGACTTCCCGTTAAAATCAGAAATATTTATTGCTGAGATAAAAAAAAGAGTAACAAGTTGATAAAGCGTGTTACTTTTACTAAAAGAATTTTCCACACACACACACACACACACACACACACAAACCAAAAATAAAAAAATAAAAATATCCAAGTTAAAGTAAGTCAAGGTTTTTGTTTTTTTGATGTTGGTTGGTAGCACAAAGTCACAAAAACAGGATGCACATTCTTCAGTTTATTCCTTTTTACGCTTCGAAATACAAAATAATATGCTGTGTAGGCAATACAATAATAATAATAATAATAATGGATTCTATCACAATTTTTGCTTCATGCACAAACGGACACAAACAAACATCAATACTATCATGTAGACTATGAGATGGATATCTTGTGGAAAACTAATAAATCTTCAAATTACATGGATTCACATCGCCGATTATCCCACAGAGTAGTCCAAATAGGCGAGATACTATATATATATATTGTAGACAAAGTCAAGTAATGCCAAATTATTTTTAGTTTCTGGATATCAGCTTGTATCGTGATGGGATGATACTCATGTACATATTTGTATGTAGTTGTACGTTTTTATAAGTGCACTTGCAATTACAAGTTTGTAAGGACTATATATCTCTTTTATCTATTCTGCGTAGCGAAAATGTTCGAAAATATAGGCGTTTTTTGTTTCAAAAAAATACATATATAATTTTGATACATTAAACGTAGAAAAAAGAGGATGAAATTGCTTTCATCTTAGCAACAATCAGTTACATCAAATAATATAATTCAGCTATAAAAGCTTTTTTATTCATTGGCTGATGTTGCCGCGCCCACCAATTTCACTACTCGTTATAGCAAGTCAAGATATAGGTATATACATTTGAAGGCTAGAAAATGGATTTTTTTGAACAGAATAAAAATAAGGATAACGCCTATGACCTCTGCGTTATTATGAGTCATGTGTCAAGAACATTTATTTTCTGACAAGGGTATTGGGTTGGATATCACCTCACGTGTGTGTGTGTATGGTAATACGACCAATTTATTGTATCGAAACTTGAACAAAAACAGTCCTTAGAACATCAATATTTTTTGCCATTGCTAAAATATGATATTATACTTCTTTGAAGTATTTTATTTTTCAAGGTGAAACAAGTAAATTGTGAAAGATTTTTTATCTTACCAATTTGTATTAAGCTTGTTACAAACAAAAACATGTAACATTTCGCTACGCAGCAACCTCGAAAACGAAATTATTCGTTGCCACTATCTGACAACAGATCATCCGCATCCGCTCGGCATCAATAACCCGTTATTTTTTTCCGGGACGGCGAAATAAATTGCTCAATCTATTCAAAATTTATTCAGTCGGTATTCCTTTAAAAAATATATATATATTCATTGTTCTGTGTTCATTTATTTTTATAAATTCGCAAAAATTGCATTAAACCATGAGACCAGCAACAGAGATAGATTTTTATTAGCAGGGTTGCTGCACAAGTGTATGTGCCCACCTATTTTTACTAAAACTTTATTGCATCAAATTAATCTTTATATCTTTATGACGTCGACGTCCATTGAAAAAAGCAGTGCGTTGAAACGTTTAGTATTTCAAGGTGATTTACTCTTCCCTTCTTCTTTCATTTCCCCTACTTGGAAAACAATATTTCGCTCAATATTAATATCTTTTATATTCGTTTCGTTATCGAATATAAAAAATATGCGTGGTTTTTGATATTCCTCTGAGGCGATTCTACAAGTTTCTCTTGTTTTTATACATATATATATAACGCTTGTTATTATCAGATTGGATTTCACATCCCTATTATTAAAGTGAGGACCATCATCATCATCAAGCAGCAGGGAACAGAGCTCAAAGAACTACAAACAATAGCTTATTATTATATACTAGCATGTCTAGCCACAGTTTCTCTCTGGTTATTAATTTCCCTATAAAAACTTTATGGCACATGGGCTTTTTAAGTAGATTTTTATGTACATGGATGTACGCCGGGAGTTGAAACACTTTCATTTTAATTATAATTATTAATATATCATTCATGTAAAACCCACAATACACTCGTCAATTCATTCAAGCACAACTGATGTACAAATACAGGATACAATATTTTATACATTCCACATACTTTCCCTATTCAGGTTTACATAAAGTTTCAAAATGAAAGTTGATTAGTTTTTTTACACTTTCTTTTTCCCTGCTTCCGACAGTTAAACAGTTGATGTAGCAGCCAATGTAGAAAAATAATAAGAAAGAATGATCATGGGACTTGTCATGAAAAGAAGTTGGAGTATATTTGTATATATACCTGCCTTTGAACAAGAACCTACAAATGTCGTGTATTATAAGGCAACCATGTGCGGTACACGTATGAGGTAGAATGGAGGATAAAATACCTCCTGCTTTCACCGACTCTGTTGCGGCACATTCACACACACAAACACACACTCACATACACACTTGCTGTGAAAAGGAATACAAAACGTATATAAAGTAATGAAAGAGACAACTATACGAAAAAAAGCAGTACATGGACAAGCCACAGAATGGAAACTGCTGCTTACTTCCTCAGTGAAAAAAAGAAGGAAAATAAATGAACCATCGAAAAGCCACGGAAAAAAATTATTTTTTGCCCATTATTTCCTTGATCCTTCTCTCTCTCTCTCTCTCTCTCTCGGTGGCATATACAAACACAGAGAGACAGACCCTTACTTTTTTTCATGCATGCTTGGGTTTTTATAAGTAGTGTTCCCAACGGCACACTTATTCTCGTAGTTATCATGATGAGTACACAAAACATAAAAAAATCAACCAATGAAAGATGGAAAAAAATATCTTGTGTGCGGCAGTATTACCACATATTGTAAATGCTTACCTACATAGTATACTATTTTTCGTTAAAAAAAGATTGTAAACATGAACACGTAAATAGCATTGGAATTTATATATTTTTTATTTACTTGTAAAACAAAACCATCTATCTATACGAAAGGGAGAAGGAAAAAATAAACTTTTTAAATGCATTGCAAAAAAGTGAAGTTGTACATTTGTAAATAAGAACTTTTTTTTACTAATTTTGTTATTTTGCCGACAGGGAAAGCTAACACCTATCCAGAACTACACCGGTTGTGTAACTATTTTCAATACAACTAATAATAATAATAACTGCGTAGTAATCTTAATTTTTTTGCATATACCCACTCCAATTTTGTGATTCTTTGAAGTTACACAAATACCTTATAATAATTGCTATATTTAAAATCTGATAATAATAATGATCAGTGCTGGTGGTGTTATTTTAATAATAATAGTAATATGGTATATACAAATATCCAATGCAAATTTGGAGAGTAGGTCAATGAGAGAGTAATTGAAAACTTGAGGATCTATATATTTTTTATTCGGAGGAAAAGGCCAGAGGAAAAAAAACACGGGGTTTACAGTTGTAGGAGTAGTAGTCAGCAAAAGTTAGGTATTAAAGTAGGGAAGATTAAGCACGAGTCAAATATGTAACAGAGATGAGAGGAGAACCAACAAAGTGATAATAACAAGCATATTATTTTTCCCTTAAGCTGTGAGCAACCAATCAGATGTTGGAATCGTGCCGAGATGAAGAGTTCCCTTTTTATCAATGTGCCAGCTTTAAATGTGTACCTTTCTTGTAGATATGGTAGCTGTTATTAATGACCACTCTGTAGCGAGTTATTTATCTGTATGAAAACTTGTTTGCCCGTCCGTACTCACTCTTGGAAAACACTGATGTAGGTATGTCCTACCATGCATGTATGTATGTACATACATTTATATTTATCCTCAGGATAAGGGGTCAAAAACCTGTTGTGTTTCCCATTATCCCTCAACTTTTTGGAACAAAAAGTTTATATCACATAATATTCGAGGGGAAAGGCTCACGCTGAGACTTGCTAAGTATTGTACTACCAAAAAATAAAATTGTGAAGCATCTGTACAAAGTTTAATATTGGTAATTTATGAATATATAAAGCGGTCCTTGAATACATCGTTACATTTTATAAGGCTTTTTGTATTTATGTGTTGAATTAGACTTGCTTTCTCATCGTGTGTCGATCTCTGATATTATTCCTGTTCCAAGATAACGTTATATGTAATAGTCAAGTTAAAAGGGAAGCGTCGTCGTTTATCTTCCAAACACTCTCTTGTTACAATACAATCGAGAGAGAGAGAGAGAGAGAGTCAAGAAACTCGAGCGATTTTACTTGACGTTGAAAATATGTAAGGTCGGGTCAGCGTGAATGAAGACAAAAAAAATTCTCTCTCTCTCTCTCTATTTCTCTCTTTCTAGCAAACAACTGCTGCTACTTGATCAAAGAAACAGATTTTTATTTTCAACACAGGGTGTTCTGCTATCAGTAGTGGTATAACACGTATGCATGCATGCAATGTACCTACCTATATTCTACTTTTTTTACGTCTTTTCTTCTCAAGAAATGATCAAGAAAATATACTTGGTTTTCCTTCTGAATGACCTTCTTTGTATGAGAGCTTATACTATAGACATGGTTATACTTGTAGAATGAAAAAGAGTGAAAAAGAATTTCTCTCAATTTCCTGAATCCTCTCTGACGGAGCTAACAAAGTAGCAACATTTTTTTTGACTCAATATATTTTACGTCCAACTTTTTTTTCCGCCAAACTTTATAAACTTTTTTATAAACAAAAAGTGCTTATATAATATAGCTCACCATAAACATATATATGTATTTACAGTCTTATTTTTGTACACAGAATGTGATACAAGCTTGGTTTGACATCGTTATCAAGGATCATGCTCATCATCCTCGTCCCTTTTTATGCTACCACCTTTCGTATATGTAATAATCGCAAATGGTGTTAGCTTGTAATGTGCCGCATATTATTGAACATGTCCTCAATCTCCTTTTTTTTAAGAAAAATAAAGAAAAATACGTACAACAGCAAAAACTCATCAACATCACAAAGTAAATACGGGATCTCAGAGGTGATGTTCCATGATGTCTCTGTGCAATGTGCACTCACAATGACACTCTCACAATTTCGCTCACTAGAAAAAATATAGCACTGAGCAACATAACAACTATAAGTACTAAGATATACCATGTCCTGTTACCCTCCCTTTTTTTATTTTATTTTTCTCTTGCAGCATATAAAAAAAATTATAAAAAATATTGGGATTGAGTGTGAGCAGTGTGTAGCAAAAAGCAGAGGAGATGTGTAGACATAAAGGCAAGCATGCATGGAGCAAACAGAGATCTCTCACTAACAAAAACTTGGTATCATTCCACGAAAGAGGAAGCAGGAGCAGCAGCAGCATTAACTTACTTACTTTTACAGTTTATATTCTATCAAAAAAAAAACCAGTGTGGTATTGATATATTTCCCTATATTTATTTTTCCAAAGAAAAAATGCAATTTTCCTGGAGAAAATGGACAAAGGACAGTGAACACGGGGCATAACGTGTAATAAATTGGTGATTTGTGAAAATAAATAGAAGGGATGGTAAAAAAAAGAGATAGATGATACGTAGTACACAGCCATGCTCTTGATGATAACCACCATCACGGAACTATTTATACAGAGAGTAAAAAAATAAGAGAGGGAGAGAGAAAGAAAGTGGGACCATGAGAGAACAACAGCTTGTGTGCCAGGACTAGGACAGGACATTGCTTCTTGACGACCTATACATTTTTTTCCATCTCGGTGGTTATACCGGTGGTGCAGTGTGGAAACACTGTTTTCTTTTCTTCTCTCTGGAACTTCCCATTCTTCCTTGGTTCCTTTCTCTCTCTCTCTTTCTCCCTTTTGTCATGAAATCACTGGTGAACAGGCAATGGGATTGGATAAATAGGCTTCATTCACCACTAGAAAATAAATACAAATTTTTTTTCAGTTGTTTCCTATATATTATGTATATAATGCGGAAGTTGGTATAAAGTATATGTTTCCATACATGTGTTTATGTGAGCATGTGGGCTCACATTTTTTATATAATATAAATGTAAAAGAGAAAATAAGATGAGATCCTGTGTGTCTTTGAAAGAGCGGGCGAAAAAGAAGAAAAAGAAATCCTTTTCTTATTCCATCAACATTATCGACTTCTCATCAATTGATCTTTAGTGGGAGGAAGCCTATTTGTCTATCATTTCATGCTCAAGCGGAAGAACATTTCTTTTTTGCTTCTTTTTTTTATCAAACTTACTCTCAAGACGAAAGTAGGTATATCCCAGAATATTTCTCTTTTCTTTTGTTGTGCTCTACTACCAACTGATCTTGCTGGCTCCCCTGCTCTTTATTTTTTTTACCTAGTTCACTGGAGAGCGCTAGAAATACAAAAGGAATTCAAAAAATAATACAACTGGTGCGTACTTATGATGTACACAAACCTATTTAATGTTGTATACTGTAGAGTGCTACTGCTGCTACTCAAATGGTTTAACAGCTGTTTTTTTTTCTTCCTTTTTTTGTGTGAATTGTGTCTTTATCATTTGTTTGGTGTCATCATGTCCATTTTTGCTCTTCTTCTTTTTATTCTCCTCCTGCTCCCTGTAAATAATGCATTTTTGTGTCTTTATCATCACAAGAAATGTTTGTCATCTTCACAGTCATCTGGCCATTCAAGGCTTTTATGCATTTTAGGGTTATTTTTAGGGTTAGGCTTTTATGGTCATTCATAATTGAAAACAAGTCAAAAGGCAACAGGATACCATAAAAATGTGAAGAATATGGTTTGTGGTGTTATATTACGTGGATGGCGTGGGAAATTCCTGATCCCCTCTGCATTCAGGTTATCTCATCATCACCATGGAATGTATGTACATGGAAGAGAAGGTCGCCCAGAGAAAATCTGGGTTACAACCACACAATCTCTCTCTCACACACACACACCAAAAGTTAAATAAATTTCGTATGTGTACCATCTAAAGTTACGTTATGTGAGGAACATTTTTTTTGTCATAACCTCTCTCCAAACATTACATTTTTTTCTCATGGTTTATTGCAACTCTTTTTCCTTCAAATATTTTATTGGATACCTGTTTTCAACCATGTACCTTTTTTTTAATATAGCGGATGAAAATTTAAGAAAAAAGAATAAGAAAATATTTTTTTGCATTTTTTTGTATTTTATTGTCTCGTATCGTTTTGTAGTCTTTCTATTATTGTTAAAAAAGCAATAGGTTGTGCTTTATTGCAGGTAGGAATAAGCACAACATGCGCCATGCCATCATCTTTATGGCGTACACCATCAAGCATTATTACTACTTTTGTGTGTGTGTGTGTGTGTTTTGTCCATCATTTATTACTAGTACTATTACTATTATTATTATACCAACTAAAAATAATACTTTTGCCGATAATATGAAGAATTTTATTATTATTGTGGTATTTTTTGGTGGCTCTTACTTTCCCATTTTAGTGCTTTTGCCCTATGCATGTCTTGACATTTCTATATTCCCCATATTATTATTATTATTTTTTATGTAAGTAGCTATCAGGATGAGGATCATGATCAAAGCATATCATTTTACCTAGGATTTTCCTTGTTCGTTGCCCCGTCACCCTTTGCTTGCGTATATGGGGGACATGAGACATATCTCTTTTCTCTGCAGAAATCTCTTCTTTTCCTCTTCTTATTTTAGTTTCACTGGGTGAAAATGGTTGGAGGCAATAAGGACAATGTGACACACACACACACACATAGTCACAGTTATGCCTACACAAAGTATATTATTATCTTGAAAGATAAAAATGAAACGAGACCAAAATAGAGTAAGAGACATGGAGAGAGAGAGAGAGAGAGAGAGAGAAGAGCTCGCCTTGGGAATTAGCTGACACTTCCAAATCCAATTTTCCTATCAACCTACCACCGTCATCATCATCATCATTTTCATCCTCATCAGCAAACAACCCTATACCTTCCTTCATGTTTGTACTTTGAAAATAATAATAATAATAGTAGTAATAGCATTGGTGTGTTTGCTTTGTGAGTCAAAACATTTGGGGTTAAAGGTGCTCTTGGATTTTTTTAAATGATAATAATAGGTAATGATGATGATATACTTTATCATCTTGGGTAAACGATATTATATTCATGTATTCATTATGATCTCAATAAAGAAAACCAATTGTTGAAATTTTGTTTATAGGAAGAAAAAAAACACAAAAAGGTATAAACAAATATATTTTCTGAGGGTACAGCCCTTGTAATAAAAAGAAGAAGAATGTTTAGATAAATAGTTAAATGTGCATTTCCAAGAGGAAATTTAATAGCAATTTCGTAGGTGTTTGCTCATTCATGTGGCTAAAGAAATAGGATTTCACAGTGTGCATCATCATACCATCTCCTTCGTTTTCAGTTTCAAATGACGACGGTATAGTAGAACTATTGCTGCAGCCCACTCCTGATGCTGCTGCTACTGCTACTCCTACTGATGATAATAATGATGACGAGGATATTAAGGAGAACGTGGAAGAACTATTTATTTAACCATAACGAATCTCTGGGAACTACGCTGTGAACTGAGAGAGATGGAGGGAGAAAGAAAGTGATATAAATGAGCCTTGAGTAAATCCGACGACGCACTTGCTTTTGAATTTTACTTTCACCTGAGAAGGCTGTCCTCTCATTCCCTTCTTTAAAAAAAACCCATTATATTTTACACAACAACCATGTTTGTTTATTTCACTTTCTTACTGTCATCACCATCATCATCATCATCTTGTCATTTCTTCTGCATTCTTCCTACTTGTTTCATCCTGTTTTATACCTCCATTGTTTCTTAATATGCATGAGAGATGCTCTTCATTATTATTATTACTTTGGAAATATATGGATAAAAGGACATCATGGATCGCTTCCTTCATTCCACATAGAGAGTACACTATATATACTCGCCAGCAAGCGTAAAACGTATAAAACGAAAGTCTACCTAATCAAAGGTTATATTTCCTGTTACTTTTGCTGCTTTTATCTGTTGTAGCATTAAATCTGTGAACATTTCTGTATTTCTCCAAAACATTCTTCTTGTGCTTATTTTTTTCTTCTTTCATACAATCAAAGAAAGTATATTAAATACAACGTGGTATATAGGCGAGAATTGAAAATGCACAAAATGCGCACGAGATGAGAACTTGTGTACAAGTATGTACATAGGGGTATACAACAATATTTATTTATTATGTAAGATGAAGGAAAAGCGTGTCCCAATGGTAATATTTACTTTGGGATAGTAAGTGAAATAATACTTTTCAGGTGTGTATTATGATATGATTCCCAACGGTATTGCCACGTAGAAGAGCAGCTGGTGCACCGGTGTTGGATGCTACCTTGTGGATATTTTCCACAAGCTACTCTTTCCCTTTCTCCTTCTGTTAAATATATACATATGTATGCATGTATTCAACAATTCAATTCCTTTTATCCGTGTGTGACACAGACGTCATCATCCTGCGATGATCATCATCGTCGTCAACAGATTCTTAGTTGAGATTGCTAAGAATGAAATAAAATTGCTACGTTTTTCGGCTTGCTTGCACTTACTTGCTTCTTTCCCTTGACTTTTTCATGTCGTGTCATAAGGAAGGGAGAACGTCAGCAGAATAATATCAGCATCATCAACATCAGCAGCAGCGACATGTACACATGAACACACACACACACACACATACATGCATGTATTTTTTGGCCTTGGAGCAATTGCCAAATGTGAGATGGATTCTTCGTGTTTTTATGACTAACTGAAAGAGAGAGAAGAGTGAACCAGGGTGGAAAGGGTGACAGTTGAAGGCATATTCCTTGTTTTCTGTGTGTGCGTGTGTTTGTGTTTGCTGTTCGCCTTAGGCTTTTCCTCTTTCGTCTGTTTTCTTGATGTTCCTTTATCTCTTCAGTCTCATCTCTGTCCATTTTCTTACTATTTTCATTTTCAAACTATTTTTTTCTCTTCTTCTTCTTCTTCATCCCACTGAAAAAACAGATATTATTATGCATATTTTATTTACGTAGATATACATAAAAGGACATATATATCCAAATGAGGTTGCATGATGATGATGATGATGATGGTAATGTTTCCATGTAAAGTAGATTTGCTCCTCCTGCTCTGATGTCGTCGTCGTAGTCGTCGGAAGATCTGGGTATAGCGCGGTAGCAATGGGCTTTCCAATCTAGTATGCTTTTCTCTCACTCTCTCTCATTTTCTTTCCCTCAAACTCAATCTGCTCGCCAAACAATTGTGTAGCACATTGTTTCTAGCGTGGTGGTACAATCATCACCACACCACCACCAGTAACATCGTTCTAGTCATCTCCCTCTCTTTTCGTCACTACTGGCATCACTACGAACATCTTATTTGCATACAACAGTGGTAGTAGTAGCAGAAGTAGTAGTGCTTTTTTTAAACTTGGTGAATCAAATGAAAAGTTGGAACATCATAATGCTGTGCCAGTTATCGTTATTGTTGCAAAAAAATATTTCTCACTTGCTACTAGGAACTCCCCTGTTTTTATGCGTGGAAAAGCCAGAAAAAGCTACTACCTATGAACTTTTCCCACTACCGTTTCTACTCGATCATATATTAGCATATACATAAGCTGCTGTACCTCACTCTCTCTCTCTCACTCTTTCTCAGTTTTGCTCGTCAAGTTGAAGAGAAAGACATTGCCGCCGCAGATTTGAAATGGCATATATAGCTGGGATGTTGGCAGGGATGAATGGCAACATCAGGCAGAAAACGTACACACACACACACACACCATGCCGTACTAGACATTATCACAATCCCCAAACTAGATAGCCTAAAAGGAAGAGGCAAAAGATGGGAAAATGAAAAAAGAAATAAGGTTGAAGGAAAATGTAGGAATTTATTTGCACATTCACAAAAGAAGTTGCAGAAACACACACACATCCACACATACGGGCATAATATTATTTTTTATCTTACAACTGACATTGTTGGAAAACGGACTTGGAGTTGTTGAAAAGTGAAATTGTTAAGTTCTAAACCACACACTTGCGCTACTTTACTTTTGAGAAGAAAATCTTTTTTTACACGCACACACCTTTTCATCATGATGTATATGCGTGTACAGGAAATGTGTACCACCACCAAAAGCTATTTCACACAACAACCCTTTTCTCGTCATCTATGACACGATCACCTCAGCAGAGAAGTTATCATGAAAACGAAAAGGCCATCATCATACGAGCAAACTCGTACTTTTTGTATAAAAAAAGAGAGAGAGAAGGTTGGCTCGCTACTAACGATAGTTGTGAGTGAAGGAAGTCAGCAACACACACACACAAGGACAGATGGAACATCACCATGATCATCGCCTTCGTCTTATTTAAAGCTAACAGTTGCTTCCCATCCCATATTCTCTCTCTCTTTCTCCATCTATTTCTAAACGATTTTTTCCTGCAAAATCAAGAAGCGTTTTCTCTCTCTCTCTCTCCTCCCAAAGTCGGTTATTGTAACGGTATCTTGACTCCGTGACAAAAATTCTTTCAAGCTTTTTCACTTAAAACTATTTTTTTGCCTGTGTTTTATATTCCCTGTTCTAGAGTAGGTACTACATATATGCTACTTGCCTTGTGTGCCCACTCACATTCACTCTTTTCTTTATTTTCATGCCTCCCTCACTCACTCTCTTCCTCCCGGAGAAAAGAAAAGAGAGACAGATAGAGGAATAAGAATGGTGACAATAGTAGTAGAAGGTGCCATAAAAAGTTGGTTTTAACAAACAAGCTTTTTTCCCTTCCTTCCTTCCTTCCTCTTCTTCATCTTTTTTTTCAGTATATTATACTTTTACTAGTACTTATGCAATAGTTTCTACTTGTGCGTTGTTTCTTGTTGTCGCAGTAGTTTTTAGTACATAATACACAACTTTCAAAACTAGCTGGAGAAGATAAGGCAAAAAAGTACTAAATATATATCATCATCATACATACTTACTTGTATACATATATGTATATATCGTCTGATGTATGGGTATTTCTCTACGGGATCTTTAAGAGTATCTTACTTTTTGCAAGGGTATGATCATGAGCTTTTTTTTTCTCTCTCTCTCTCTCTCTCTTTCCTTCTTTTACCTTCTATTATGTATTATTCTGCTGCCTACATGTAATATTCACAAAGTTGGCCGCTTTCTTACTTGCTTTGAATTTCACCTCATCTTCTCTTTCTCCTTCTTCTGCTCCCAGTCATGTTCCATTGCATGGTGCTAAGAAAGAAAAGAAAAGTCATGTGCTGTGCAGCAGCAGCAGTCGCAGGTTGCAGTTGAACCAGTTAAGAAACATGCTGTATGCATAATAAAATATTTTGATGATGATGATAATGATGGCAACACTGGCTGGTCTTTCATTCTTTCCGCACTGGCTTGCATGATGCGGAACAAGTGTGTGATAACTTGATAAAACGTCTAACAAGGAAATTGTTCCTTTTTTCCACTATTCTCCATGTTACCCCACTACTACTACTGGTGGTGGTCCTCCAATTGTCTGAGTGTGTGTGTTATGCCTCCAAACCATATGGAGCAAAGCAATATGACATGACATGATCATTGGCAGCATATACTATACTACTACGACTATTCAACAAAATAATAATGATGCTGATAACATGTGTGAGAGAGAAAAAGCGTAGTAACCGGGGAGAGAAAAAGCCGTGTGGCATATATTTAAATAATAGGTAGATGCATGTATGTATGTAAGAACTCAGACTGGGAAGGGGCGCAACCAAGGCACAAGTGGGAGAGATTCCGCACAAATTTTGTCGGTTCTTTCTGAGAGGTACAGTAGTGTGAACGCCTACATAAATATTTGTTACTTTACATCATGTACGATTCGAAAATCTGCCAGCTATTATAATGATGATGATGATGATGATGACGACTACGTGTGTTTGTGTGAGAGTACAAGGTACAACATTAAATTTGTTGTGTTTATGTAATATGGATGTATTTGTTACTTTTGCTTTGCTACTCCTACTTGTGCTCCTACTACTGATGGGAAACCATATCAGTCCAAAAAGACCGCGTGCTTATTTGCTGCGTGCTCTTTTACTATTCTTGATGTTTCGGATCAACTCTCCTAGCCATAGCCACCAACATGATTCATGACGTTTTTTTTCTCTCTCTCTCTATCCCGCTTCCCTATATACATGTTTATCCCTTTACTTTGGATGATGATACTTGATGAAAGGATAGAAAGAGAGCAAAGTTGTGAGTTTTTCGTGTGTGAGTGTGTGATGGAATGTTTGGTTGCTGCGGATCTTCTCCCTCTCTCTTTTACCCCCTGGATGCCGACAAGGAGGAGGACAATTACTCCTTCCTCTACTGTCTCTATGTGACATTTCAAACCTATCCTCCAAAATGACAGTGACACATCTCAACGAGAGGAAAAGATCCCCAACTGACTTTGCGGTTTTCCTGTTAAATGGCAAAATTTCAGGGAACACTGGCAAATGTAGTGGGCTGCTGCTGCTGTTCCTTGTTTTTCCGCTTTTATGATAAATTTATTGGAGGGAGAAGAGGGAGTGAGAAAGATTACCTCTCACAGCTGTACGAATTACACAACACGTTTCATCGTGGTTCTCTTGGTGGTGAGTGTTGATGAGACTACTACACTACTCAAATGCCATTTGGAACTGTATAGGGTGACCTTTTAACTTTTACTCTTTTCACTTGCAGAAACACACATAAACCATAAACACTTTAGTATTCCATACATTTTTTTTCCTGTATGAATACCACACATATACCGAAAATGAATTCATCACAAAAAAATGCTTGCTTTGTGTAGATTTAAACATGGTAACCATCATCATGACCTGGTTTGCCCGTTTCCAAACCCGTGTTCTTTTTTATGTGATGCAAATAGCAACACAAACCAATAATCTTGATAAATCTTTTTATAAACCTTGCATTTTAGTGTTTTGAACAATTGCCAACCATCAATTTATGCGAGGCTCGTACCAACTTACACAAGAGCTGAGAACGGGTTACAAGAAGCGAGATATTGGAAGCCTTTTTATAATTCAGAGATCCTTTGTGTAATTTAATCCTTTTTTTGCGTGGTAAGGTCTTACCACACACATCTTCCTTCAGAGAAAAAAGAGGGGAAAAAAAGATTTTATTGCGTCGCCTACTTGCAAAATAAATAGATCAATTTTAGGTCCAAACGTCTAAGGGAATGATGAGGAAATAGGAGATTCAGACGGTGGTTTTGGGTTTCACCAAAAAAGAACAAGAAAAGGATCAGTTTTGCTTTTGCCACCATATAAATTGTGTAGCCCACCGCCACTAGTTGCTAAAAAAAATATTTTTTTTAAACACGACGATGAGGATGATCACGTTCATGGCACAATGAAGATGGGAAAATACTGAGAAATGAACAAAAAATACGATATGCATAGGCAATAACCCAGTCTAAGGGGTAATAATAATGCATAATAATAATAATAATAATAAAAGTAATACAAACAGAATGTGGGTGTACAAGTAGGAATTATAGGCGTATAACCACTTAAAAAATCCTTTATTCAGCTTATTTTTCTCTCCGGGACTATTTACATTGTGTTTTCAAAAGGGGAGACGGTGGTAGCTTCTCTACTATTGTATTTCATTGTTTCTATCACAGCTTCAAGTTATCCTTCTTTCTTAATATTTCTACGACGACGACGACGACCACGACTATATTTCTACGACGACGACGACGACGACGACGACGACGACGACGACGACGACGACGACGACGACGACGACGACGACGACGACGACGACGACGACGACAACTGTTATTCCTGCCTACGTTTACTATTACAGTTGTACTGTTTCACATGGAAATAAGAGAGCCGCAGTCTCGAACAAATATACACAAAGTCTTGAATTTGTCAAAAGAGTTGAGTGTTCTCTTCAAAAAAGGGAGTTTTTTCTACAGGGATGATAATGATGATGACGCCAACGCAAAGGACAATGTGAGTAGTAGAAGAGCAATAATACCAATGCCTATAAATAAAGTGGTGTAAAGTTTTCGCAGTTTGTTTGCACAATTACTCCAAGCCAACCACATAGGCTCTTATACAATCCTTTAGAAAATAAGTCACTCTACAAAGCAGCAGCGCCTTAGAGTTCTATAATAACTCTCCTGCTTTTGTATAGAAACCATATTTATTGTACATTATTTCTCTTGGTCTTTTCTGCGAAAAAAGTAGCAAGTCAACTACTAGTTACCTTTTAGTATGTAGTTCGCTTCTTGGTGTGCCGATTCGGTAATCTTGTGCCTCTTGTGTCGGTTTTTCCTTTTATGTGTCATCATCATCATCATTATTACCAATTTTACAAGGTATCATGTCATTCTAAAATACTTACGTTTTAAGAATGTGCACACAGGAAAAAAAATATACACATGCTGTCTTGTGTTCCTTCACTCCTCGTTTCCGTTTGACTTGTAGCTAAACCTTATCCTGTGCATGATATTTACATAAATGCTAAAGGGTAGTAAAAAAAAAGTAAGAGCTCTACATGTGATGTTTTGCTGCTTGTTCTTGGCGATTAATACTTCTTTCTTTTTGAGTATGCAATGCAGCGGGGGGAAATGGAGTGCAGTAAAAAAAGTAGAAAGGTGTATGAAGTTTGAAATGCCTTCCTTTTGTTGCCATTATTTACATAGTTATTCGTAGATGCATTCATTTTTATGAAAGTCTTTATGAATGCTCTCGTTTTTTTAGTCTCTTCTTGGCGTGGGCTATGGATAAAGTAGTCCACCGTAAAATAAAAAACTAGTGTATCAACTTTACATTTTGTTGCCGTGTATGTCTGTGTGATAACATGTACTTAATAGCGAAAGTCAAGTAGAGCGAAATAATGTTTTTGAGTACGTGTACGTACTCATGTGTCTGTGTGTCTATCTCAATCACTTAGCTTTCCATTTTGTTAATTTACGCTCTTATTCCTGATCGTCATCTAAAACTATAGCCACCAGATCTTTAAAATGAATGTTTTTAATTTCTGTTGTTTTCCCCCCTAATTCCACGTATGATAAATCGATAAAAATAATTATAAGCTACGTTCGCGTTATGGTTCCTTCTGACTGAATATTCTGTTTATTTAAATGAGAGAAAGAGAGAGAGAGAGGAGAATAAGGAGAAAGTAAATTGTGTTTTATGGTAGGATATTCATCCTTCATACTCTTTCCATGACTTTTTGTGATATGGCATGTGTGTGTGTGTGTACCTTCGTCATAATATTGGCTTCCAAAAATTCCACTGCTTTAAAAAAAAGCATTTTGGCAATGTGTAAATGGAAGCTATGTATAATGTGTAATAATAATGTAATGTGTGCAGCATCATATTGTATAGTACAAGTGGATTTACATGGATCCTTTTTTTTATGGATATCTCTCTAGTGAAAATTCGCAATTTCCTCTCTGCCTCTCTTTTTAAGCGACTGGGAACAAGTTTCTTTAGGAAACTTCACAATTACCATTGCCATTTTTAGAACGACATTTCATATATTCACTGGAATTACATACATCCATAAATTCTCGTACATATAATAATATATGGATAGATGTGTGCCATTAATGTTGTTACTAAATGAGAATAGGCAGTCATGATACCAGAAAAAAATATATAATGTAAGTTTTGTCATTACGATGATAACGTTATCACTATGATGGTTGTCAAAAAATTTATGAATTTTTTTTTGTTACCACCATATTTTCTTTTTTCACTTGCTATATATTTTGTGAGTGTTAGCCCCCATCAACGGCTCTACCACATACATTAAATCAAATAATGAATCAAGAGGAAAAAAAGAAGAAGCGTCAAGTTAAAATCCATTTTCCTTCTAAAAAAGGCATTGAAATATCTATTAAAAAGTACAATAATATGTAAGTATATATGCAATGTGTGTGATAATAATGTGTTGTCGTAACAGAAGATTAATGGCCTTTAGAAAAAAAATGCATTCATTATTTCGCTTGATGGCTAGATTGTGACGAATAATTGCTTATATTATTAGTCTGCTATTTTCATGTTCCATAAACAAGTTTATTTTTGAACAAATAAATAAATATAAATAAACAGGTCGTTGTAAAATGAGCAGACACACAATTTTTTTTAGTAGTCTTAAAAAAAACTGAACGTTAAAAGCATAACAGCTGTAGTAACAGCACAAGCAGGAGTAGTAGAAGTACACGGTTTTATGACTGCTATTTTACTCGGAAAAGATCTCCATGTTTCCTTTTTCTTTCCTGTTGACTGTGCCTAAGTTGTGCAGATATGGACTTTATAAGTCAACTGTGTTAACAAAACCAATAAAAATTAATGTTCAGGGAGATATAAATAAGGTAGTTAAATGTAGTTAAAATCAACTAGTCATGGACGATAACAAAAAAAATATGTTTCACAGTCAGGAAATGAGATGATGACAATGATGGCGATTCTAGAGACGTAAACTTTTTTTATTATTCATTTTTAACGTCCAAAAAAACATAAACACTGTACTATTAAAAACTAACAGATGGTAAATGACTTTAAACCATCTTGCTGCTATCATTATTATTATAGTGAAAGTTATAATAAAATAATAGTAATCATATGTAGTCGCTGTTGGTGTCTATTTAATTATTACTAACGAAACAGAATATATGCACTACTTTGAAAACGGTTTATCACCCAATTTCTCCTTTTTACCGCCATAAACAAATACGTATGTGCTCTGAAAGAGTACATACTTTAGAATATCTACTCTACTTACTTATTGCGGTTGCTTCCCATGATCATGATCATCATGAAAAAAAAACATACATATGCGAAACATAAACGTTTGTGTGCTCACAGTACATAAATTTAGCAGTATTTTCTCTTCCATCGTCTAAAATGTACTTTTAATTTTAAAGGACATATATATGTACCTAGTATACACATAGGTACATATATTTTATCCTTGGTTTGATAATACGTACTTAATGGTACGTATCCTTTAATAAGGTTTTATGTGTGTGTAGATGTGAATGTGGTGGTTACCCTGATATTTTGTTAGAAAAAGAGAGAAAGAGCATTATCTTGATACGAAGAATAAAACTGTAGATTTTAGTGTTATTTTTTATATTTCTCACTGGGGAATAATAATAGCACAAAAGATGTGTATTTTCAGTTCAACTATCGTCTCTCTCTCTCTCTCTCTTTCTTCTTGAAAGTAATATAGTGTACATGTAAAGAATAATAAAAATAAAAATAATATTTTAAAATATAACAGATGGTTACCGTTAACGGATGCTGAATGCATATTTATTATTAGATGTACAAATAATAACGGCAGAATCTGTGTGTGTCTGTGTTTCTTATAGCATACATATAAATATTGTGTATGTATATGTATCTAAATTGTTAAGGATGTGAGTAATAAGTACACATGTTATATATATATGATAATAATATATTTATTTCATCTTTCTCTTATGGCTTTCCTTTCTCATCATGAGCACAAGAGTGCTCGAATAGTGTTTATAGGCATATATTTTTTTCCTTGGTCCTTTTCTCTGTTTTCATTCTTCTTTTTCTTCCTCTTTTCCATAAAAAGCGGCAATAACTCTTGTTAGGTAAGACATGTCTTGGAATATCTGTGCAATAAAGCAACCAAATGGAGAGTTGTGTGTGATGTTGTTGCTGCACACAGTCAAGGGTACTTACTTACAAAGAAGGACATGTGTACCTATACAATATGCACGTGTGCAAATGTATATGTACATCATACATGCATATATAACATGTAATGTATGTATGATGATGATGATGATGGTAATATTTGTATATGCATGCTTGCATACGTGTTCTACTTCTTTCTACTTTTCTCTTTGCTCAACAAATATTTATGTTTGTAAGTAAAAAAGAAGGGTAGGATGCTGCCGTCGGGGAAAAAGGCAAAAAGAAGAAGGAAGGAAGCATTTGAGAGGGAAGGAGGGCAGGCGCTACTAAGTAACTGCCGTTGGAGCACCTGCTATTGCACTTCTGCTCCTGGGCATTTTTGCTCCTGGGCACATTTGCTCCTGGGTGCACTTCCTCCTGGTGCACTTCCTCCTGACGCACTTCCTCCTGAGCACATTTGCTCCT